>ML271124.1:3725-18366 GCA_005239495.1 Nicotiana undulata
GCTGCATGTCATGCTGCAGGTCCTGATAGACAGGTAAACACAGCTCCCCCACCGCAGTAGGCTTTCATGTTCAGCGGTTATAGGCGAGATCCCTTCTCCGGACTTGCCGTGGTCTTGGTATGCATTTTTGTTATAGATATTATGGGTATGTCGGGGCCCTGTTCCGGCTATGTTGCATTACTTATGCTCCTTTAGAGGCTCATAGACAGGTGTCAACTCATGTATAGTTTGGTATGCCTTGTTGGATAATTTTTGTTGTATAGTCTTTCATGGCAGCGTTGTAGCTCGTTCCTTTTATGTAGTTTCTTAGCAATCTTGTCATCCCATGTGATGTATGTTCATGATCCATATCTACCATTTATATTGATCTCGTTATCCCTTAAAGATAATAAGAAGGTTAGATAAAATGTACGTTGGTGCTCGGCAAGTATGGCCCGAGTGCTAGTCATGATCCTCCAGTTTGGGTCGTGACATAGGCCTACACAGCTTCTCCCAAACCACCAATGCTTTCCTGATTGAATTTGCATCTCCAGTCCAAAGAAATCTTCTGCATACACTTTCTATCTGTTGTAGTATTTTCTTTGGTAATAGGAATATTTGTGACCAGAAAGATTGAATAGCTGTCAACACACTTCTAATCAACTGCACTCTTCCTGCATAGCTGAGAAACTTGACTGTCCATTGCTTTATCTTCCCCATTATCTTGTCTAATAGTGGTTGTCATTGACTAATAGACAATCTCTTTGAACTCAAAGGTACTCCCAGGTATCTGAAAGGGAGTTCACCCATTGTAAAGCCAGTAACTCTAATAATCTCTTGTTTCACTGGTATAGGTACTCCACCAAAGTACAAACAGCTTTTACTTTGGTTAGCAATAAGACCAGATGCCCTTGAAAATCCATTGAAGTACCCACACAAAAGTTGTACTGACATCACATCCCCTCTACAAAACAATAATAAGTCATCGGCAAACTAAGTTGTACAATGCTCAGTTTCTCACATCTTGGGTGATAATTGAAATTAGGATCCTCCTTCAGTTGTTTCAAGCTTCTTGTTAGGTATTCCATAGCTAGTGCAAATAGTAGTGGTGACATTGGGTCACCCTGCCTCACCCCCCTTTTTGCATCAAATGGTCTAGTTGGACTACTATTTATAGAGATAGAATATGAAACAGTTTTAAGGCGTTCCATAATCCATCTTATAAATAGCTTAGGAAAACATAGCCCATTCAGAACCTGTTCCAAGAACATCCATTCAAGAGAATCATAAACCTTTTGTATATCTATCTTGATCATACATCTAGGTGATGCTCCCTTCCTTCTATAGTCTTTTATTAGCCCGTGACTCAATAGCACATTATCTATCAAATCTCTCCCTGGTATAAATGTTGCTTGACTATCATCCACCAATATATTCATCACTTGTCTTAGCCTGCCTGTCAACATTTTAGATATGATCTTATACAATGTAGTGCAACATGATATAGGTATGTACTCTCTTATTGAACTTGGATGCTTTACTTTTGGAATCAGAGTAACTATTGTGTTGTTTATTGGTTTGAACATTTTCCCTGTATAAAAAAATCCAGTACTGCTGTAACCACATCATCTCCAATAGTCTTCCATGCTTGCTTGAAGAAATATGCATTGAATCCATCCCCACCTGGTGCCTTCATATCATCAATTCCCTTTAGAGCTTCCATCACATCCTCCTTTGTAAAAGGAGCTATAAGCTGCATTTGTTGACTTCTGTTTAAAGTTGGACCATTCTTTATCCATCCAGGATGTATAACTGGTATGCTTGCACTTGCAGTTCCTAATAACTTTTTATAGAAACCTACAACTTCTTCTTCAATACTCTTGTTGTATGTTAATACTGTCCCATTGTTGTTGTTGAGTTTAATTATCTGATTCTGTGCTTTCCTTTCTTTCATATTAGCAAAAAAATATGAACTATTAGTATCTCCCAACTTTAACCACTGCACCCTTGACTTTTGTTGGTATATGGATTCTTCAATTCTGTCCCATTTCTCTAATTGCAGCAACAATTCCTTTTCCTCTTCAAACAAGCTCCCTGTTACATTAACATTCTTCATTCTTCTTTGGACATTTTCCAGTTCTTCTCTGATTATTGCTTTTTTTCCTTTGACATTCTTGAATTCCCTATTATTCAGCTTTTTTAGAGCTTCTTTAACAGGCTTCAAATTCCACCAAACTGCTTCCATTCCCCCATTCTTCCTTATCCAGTTGTTTTGCACTATCTCCTCAAATTCAGAGTGTTCTGCCATACAATTATAGAACTTAAATGGTCTCTTCTTGTTGTCACTACTTGTCTCAATCTTAATTCCCAATGAAGAGTGATCTGAGAACTTGTCTAGGAGGCATATTTGTCATCCATTTGTCATCCATTTATCATTTACTATTGCCCTATCTATTCTGCTAAACACATGTCCATTTGTCCATGTGTGCTCCTTGCCCATTGTAGGTAGTTCTACCAAACTGCAGTCTTCAATAACTTCTTTAAAATCCCTTGTTTCACTTTCCTGCACTTCTCTACCATGCATTCTGTCCCCAGCCTCTAGAATAGAATTATAATCACCCATCATCAACCAAGGACCCATGCATTATCTAGATAGGATCTTGATTTTCTCCCATAAAGGCTTCCTGTTATTCACATTGTGTAGTCCATTTATTGCTAAGAAGTAGAATTCTATATTAGTCTTCACCATCTTCACATTACCATGTATGATTTGTGCATGTGAATCTATCACTGTGTATTGTATCTCATTAGGATTCCATAACACCCAAATTCTACCCTTACATGTACTTGATACATTATGCTCCCATTCCCAGCCTGGTACTAATTTTCCAATTATTTTCCCTACTTTATTGTCTTTAACTCTATGCTCACATAGTACTAACATATCTACTTTGTTATTTCTAATAAACACCTTCATCTCCTTTTGCTTAAACTTCTTGTTGAATCCCCTCACATTCTATGTGACAATCATATTGTAGTTTTAATAGTATTCTGTCCATGCCTCTCTTTTACTACTCCTCTACTGGTACTACAAACATTTGCTCCAATTGTTTGTTCTTTTCCTGCTTCCAATAAGCTCTTGAATCCATTTATGACTTGGATAGCCTCTTCATTTCCTTGTGTTCTTTGACTTTTTGCTGCAGATTTGTTCTTTACTTGTTGCCATGCTCCACCATTATCAGTTGTGCTATCTTCCTACATTTGTATTTCCTCACTTTCCTTTTGGCCTTCCAACTTGTTCTGTTTTGGATCTTCAGTTATCTTACTAACTGGTCTCCACTCTGTCTTTTGTCTTGCTACTATCCTCTGCTTGTTTGGTCCTGCTTCCTTCCCTGCCTCAGTTGTGTTTTGTTGACAATTGTGACCAACTTTCATACATTTTGCACAATACACAAGTTTCCAGTCATACCAAATTTCCTATGTTACTATTCTACCTTTTGGATCCTTGATTTTGATAGCATTTGGCATCTCCTTTGTAACATCCACCTCAATTAATATCCTTGCATATGAAATTCTTTCAGCATTTGATGTTCAAGCATCAATATATATTGGCTATCCTAAACCACTACTAATTTTTCTTAATGCACTTGCACTCAACAGCATAAAAGGCAGATTAGGTAGTTTAATCCATAGTGGAATTGTCCTCAGATCCTCCTCTTCAAAATCAAAACCAGTAGTCCAAGCCTTCATGATAACTGGTCTGTTATTAATCATCTGTGGTCCTGAATACATCACCCTATCCCTTTCCTCCCTTTTAGCAAAATTAACCACAAAATAATCAGCATTATGATAGAATACTTTTGGTTTTACTGAGTACTCTCCTTGTCTTATCAGAAACCTTTCCATGGCACTAATCGTTGGTGTATTTCCTATGACATATATTATTACTGCATTTTTCCACTTACAAAGTTCATTTTCAACATCCTCCTGTTCTAGTTCAATGATTGTCTCCCCTTCTACAATAGCTGGTGGTATGTAGAATACTTTTGGTTTTATTGAGTACTCTCCTTGTCCTGTCAAAAACCTTTCCATGGCACCAATCGTCGGTGTATTTTCTATGACATATATTATTACTGCATTTTTCCACTTACAAAGTTCATTTTCAATATCCTCATGTTCTAGTTCAATGATCGTCTCCCCTTCTACAATAGCTGGTGGTATGAATTTCAGATCCATACCTCTTTTTGCTAGCTTATTTTCCTCAAACAGCATCGTCCATGGCTTTGTCTCCTTTGACTTGTTCTCCAATTGTAGCTTCCTTTGTGCACCACGTGTTTGAGTTACTATTTCATAAGTCTTCTCATTTGTAACCACTCCCAAAGTTAGATCTACAACTTGTTTCTGTTGTTCCACTCTTCCACCTGAGCTCAGATCCTTCTGCATGTTTGTAGGAGTTGTCCATGTACCTGCTGCTTCCTTATTACCTCCACTTCGAACTGGTAAATTTGGCCAGATCTCCAAATTCTCAATTACTTCTTCCTTTCCTTTACCAGCTGGTGTTTCCTTACTCGATCCACTGCCAATTGAGCTATTGACCTCTTTCCCCCCAGTTGTACTCAATGTAACAATGTTTCCTCCTCCAGTTGTTATCGCTTTTGGTGTATTCACTGTCATTATTCCTAGTATCCTTCCTTCCTTAGTGTTACCATCATCATTTATTAGCTTAACATTCTTCTCCGGCCTTCCTCGAGCCCTCCCCATTCCGGTGGGTGTATTTTAGCAGTCCACGCTAACTTGCGCCGAGATAGAATAGAGAGAAGATGAATCTTAAATGACTTCGAAGTTAATTTTGTAAATGAATCTTATGGAATTGTTTTAATGGAAATTACAAATTAATGAAAATAAAAGATGGAATTTGTTTAATGGAATTTAAAAAATAAAAATTGAAATGAAAGATAATTATATAATATAGAAGAGAGAGAAGAATATAAAAAAAAATATTCTTTTTTGGTAAAAAATATGGGTAAAGGTTGGAGATGGCAACCAGCCCCTTTGCCTCTTCTTCTCCCTCTTCTCCTCTAATCATCCAGTAATTTTCCCATATGCGTTGCTACATCAACTCTTTTCTAAAATACTGGTTTGTCTCTGCTTCTTTCTTTGTTTATTAGAAATTTTTCTACATTAAAATTTTTAGGGCTTTGATAGATGTAAGATAAATCAAGCTTTTGTGTATGTGGACTCATAGTCTCCACTGCAGCTTCCTCTTCTCTTCCTTTTCTTCCTTTCTTTTACTTCACCCCCCCCCCCAACACAACACTAAAGAAGAACCCCCTCGTGATTTGTGCTTACTTTCAGTAATCCTATAATTTTCTTCACAGATAATCAGTGAGTTTTCAGCTTTCTTGATTTCTTTTGGCGGGTTGCATTTTTTGTCGTAAAAATTGAATCTTTTTGTAGTTTTCTTTCTCATTTTGAAGGTTTTTAGTTTAATACTTGTTTGTTTTTGTGAAATAGTTTTTTTTGTTGGGTTGCATTTTTTGTATTATTTTGGAGTCTTTTTGTAGTTTCATTTCTAATTTTGAAGGTTTTTGACTAGTTTAGACTTGTTTTGTTTTTGTGAAGTAGCTTCCTGTTTTTTTTCTTTCTTTCTTTTCCCTTTTTGGGTTGAGATTTCTGTGTCAAAAATAGAATCTTTTTTAGTTTATTTCTGATTTTGAAGAATTTTGAGTTTATAACTGTATATGTTTGTTGTTTTTGTAAAGTAATTTCCTCTTTTTGTTCTTGTCTTCTTGTAGTATTTTTCTCTTTTTATTTTTCTTGTTGTAATTGGATTTTATTTAATGTTTCTCTTTTGGGATGTTATAAATGTTTCTCTTCATGTTTTTAATTTTTTTTAAAAAGGGGGCTTGATTTGGGTTCCGTTTGAATATACTTATGGAATAATTTTTGGTTTAACGGATAGTGATATTAAAGTTGCATAGATTATGGAAAAGAAGAGGAAAAAGAAAAAAAAATTGCCATTTTGTTTGCATACCAAGTTAAAAGGTAAAGTCTTTAAGATGGAAAATGAAATCTTGGAGTAGAAAGTAAAAGATTTATGCTTAGCTGCACCTAAAAGTCTAGGTATTCGTTGTGTAAATACTTCCTTTTGATTGTAAAAGGTAAGAACAAACAGTGAATATGTACCAGTTCTGATTTGGAGGTTTCTTTTGTGTTGAACTCTTGATTAATACAAATTTTGGTGATATTTGGTTATTAAAATCGAATTTAGGTGTTTTGAGATCTGCGTGGTTTCCGATTTCTTCAAGGTGAAGTGCTACAAAACTCTACGTTGTTGCTGAACTTTCACGCTGTTTTGTCGCACTTTGACATCAACCATTTCCGGCATGTAACGACTCGGTCGGTCATTACGTAGGACATGTATTATTTTCTCTGTTTCTGCCTTGTTGTAGCTTGGTTAGACTATTCATGAGGTGTTAGGGTCGGTTGGTACGGGTTCAGAGTGGTTATAAAGGGAATTGAGACACTTAATCTTTAAAAATAGCCTTAGAGTTGAGAAAAGTCAACCGGGAGTATTTGGAAACGACCTCAGAGTGCGGATTTTATGATTCAGATAGCTTCGTTAGGTGATTTGGGACTTAGGAGTGTGTCCGGAATATTTTTGTGATGTTCGGTGTAGAATTAGGCTTGAATTGGCGAAAGTTAGTTTTTGACGATTTCCGGTCGGCAGTGAAAAATAGGTTATCGGGGTCGGAATGGAATTCCGACAGTTGGAACAGGTTCGTGATGTCATTTTGGTTCTGTCTGCAAAATTTCAGGTCAATTGTAGTTGTTTTTGGCAGTTTCGGCATCGTTGGTGGAATTTAGAAATTTCAATGTTCATAGGCTTGAATTCGATGAGTTTTTGGGGTTTTGATGTTGTTTTTGATGTTTCGAAGGCTCGACAAAGTTTTAATGATCGTACGTGATGTGTTGGTATGTTTGGTTGGGGGCCCGAGGGGCTCAGGATTGATTTCGGATGGTGAACGGAGATTTTGGACTTGGTAAAATGCAGCTTCAGCTGCTGGTGCTGGTGTTTTCGCACCTGCGGAAGAGGAGCCACAGGTGCGGGTCCGCAAAAGCAGACAAGGCTTCGCAGGTGCGGATATCTGGGCAGCCTGGAGGGAAGTCGCAGGTGCGGTCACTTGATCGCATGAGCGGTCCCGCATGTGCGGAAATAAGACCGCAGGTGCGAGTTTAGACGGTTTAATGAAGTTCCGCAGGTGCGGTCCCCCTGAGCACAGGTGCGGGACCGCAGGTGCGAACAAACTGCCGCAAGTGCGGAAAGCCTGGGCAGAAAGTTTAAGTTAAGTTTCAAAACGAGGGTTTTTAGCCATTTTTCAAAACTCCATTAGAGAGCTCGGGAGAAGGGAGATTTTGGAGAGATTTTCAGTGGGAGTTTTATGGTAAGTGTTCCTTAATCACTTTTGGTCTAATTTCAGGAACTAGTATTGATTATTACCATGTAATTTGTGGAATCAAAGTGGAAATTGGGAAAAATGGGAAATTCTTGTGATGATTTGAAGGGGTATTTGGGGTCGGATTTTGGTAAATTTGATATGGGTAGACTCAGGTGAAGATATGGATTCCAGTTTTGTAAATTTTTCCGGATTCCGAGACGTGGGCCTAGGGGTCGGGTTTGACAAATTTCGAAATTTTTGAGTATTTTTGATGTATTTCGATTGGGATTCATTCCTTAGCATATTATAATGATATACATCTGATTGTTGGTAGATTTGGAGCGCTCGGAGGCCGAATTTAGAGGCAAGGGCACTGCAGAGTAGTGTTTTAGCCGGTTTTGAGGTAAGTAACATCTTCAACCTTGGAACTGAGGGTTCAAAACCCCAAGTTATCTGATATTTGATATTAATTAAGGTGACGCACTTGCCAAGTGACGGGCATGCGTGCGTACGCCGAATAGTTGTGGCCTGGCTCACCCCATGGCACTGCCTGAGGGTTACTTAAAGCTGATACTTGTACCATGAAGGTTGCAATTACATTGAACATATTCGAAATCATGTAAGTATAAATGTTAAGGCTTCACGCCGATACGTTCAGACCGGAATGGTCGATTGTTGTTGTCTCTATGTATAGTTGTTCACTATTCTACACTCAGTCCTGTTATATCATATCATTTCATGTCTCATTCTCAAACGTTGTTAGATTATTTTCATATTATCATTGTTTGGGCTGATTTTTATATAATTGAGGGTATTGTGAGCGAGATTAGAAAGTATAGATTGAGTGATGCCTACAGCCTGGTTTGAGACAATTATAATGGTCGGACTGCACACCGCAGCGACTCTTGAATCATGCCTTTGTTGGCTTGATATAGCGCTTAGGCTTATAGGAGCCCCTCTGGAGTCTTTACACCCCCAGTGAGCGCATAGATATTTAGGGATGGATCTTCCCCGGACATGAATTTTGTCCTAGTGATATATTCCGGAGATGGATCTTCTCCGTGGGGTTTATGTTCCGAAGATGGATCTTTTCCGTGGGGCTGGATTGGCCTTTTTTCTCAATACTGAGTGACCATGTCACTCTGTTTATCTATATTCCGGGATGGACCTTCCCTGGGCTTGATGGCCAATTCTAGTACTGAGTGGACTACTTTATGAGAGTTTGGGTACTGGGTACATATCATTCCTGATTTTACATGAACTTATGCAAAGTTACAGACATAATTGGGTGCATTTTGCTTATTGTCTAATTTATTACGATCATGTTCAAATTATATGTTGTTGTTCATAAATATCGAATGTTTAGTCCGTCACTACCTCTCAGCCCATATGTTGTTTTCGTTACTTACTGAGTTGGTGTACTCACGTTATACCCTGCACCTTATGTGCAGATCCAGGTACATTGGGACTCAACTCGGTTCAGTGAGTAGCAGCAGTTTCATCTGAGTTGACGAGGTAGAAGCTGGCGACCGTTATCTCGTCATTCTCTTCTCTTTCTACCTGTCATATTTATTTTAGACTCTGATAGTCATTTTCCTTTTATTATATTTATGTATTAGCAGCTCATGACTGTGTGACACCGGATCCGGGAGTTGTAGATTTTGGGTTTTTGGTTTCACAAACTTCTTTTAAATACAAATATTTATTATATATAATTTCAGGCAGTGCAAAAATGGTATTTTCCTTAATAAACGGTTCAGGATTAGTTACAATAGGTGGCTGGCCTGGTTTCACGACAGGCGCCATCACGACTCTGAAGTTGGGTCGTCACAAGTTGGTATCAGAGCCCTAGGTTGAATAGGTCTCACGGGTTATGAGCAGGTTTAGTAGAGTCTTGCGAATCAGTACAGAGACGTCTGTACTTATCTTCGAGAGGCTACAGAACCCTTAGAAAAAATTCCACATCTTTGAATTTTGTCGTGCGACTCTGTGTAACTCTGGAACTAAACTTCTGTTGTTTTCATTCTCTCATAGATGGTGGGGACTCGTGCTACCGGTAGTGGTAATCAAACACCAGCAGGACCAGCTTGAGGCCGAGGCCAGAGCCGAGGCCGTGGCAGAGGGAGGGGTGCAACTCGCACAGCAGCCGGGGCAGCACCTGTGGACCCTCCCATTATTTAGGATTAGGTCCCCGCAGCTGAGATCCCAGCGGGGCAGGCTCAGGCACCAGCAGTGCCCATTGTGATTCCGGGTCTTCAGGAGACCCTAGCTCAGATTTTGACGGTGTGCACCAGCTTGGCACAGGCCGTAGTTATGTCCACTACTGCTACTACTTCTCAGGTCGTGGGAGGCATTCAGACTCCAGCTGCCCGGACACTTGAGCAGGTCACCCAGGGACTTCAGACACCTGGGGCAGCTCCAGTGCAGTCGATTGCTCCGGTACAGGATTATGTGGTCCCGGCTTTAGCTGATGATGAGCAGCGTAGGTTGGAGAGGTTCAGCAGCCTCCAGCCTCCAACATTTAGTGGTATAGAGGGCGAGGATGCCCAGACCTTCTTGGACAAGTGTTAGAGGATATTACGCACAACAGGGATACCAGAGGCCAGTGGGGTTCCATTTACTACATTCCAGTTTTCAGGAGCTGCACTTGCTTGGTGGGAGGCCTATGAGAGGCGTAGACCCGCTGATGTAGCGCCCCTTATATGGAACCAATTCTCCATTCTCTTTTTGGAGAAGTATATACCACAGTCCAACAGAGAGGAGCTGCGTAGAGAGTTCGAGCAGTTCCGTCAGGGAGACATGACCGTGACACAGTATGAGATGAGGTTCTCTGAGTTAGCCCGTCATTCCATCTGGCTAGTTCCCACAAACAGAGAGAGGATCCGGAGGTTTGTTGATGGTCTCACATATCAGTTACAGATCTTTCTGATCAGGGAGAGGGTATCTAGCACTTCTTTTGAGGAGGTAGTTGACATAGTCAGGGAGATTGAGTCAGTGCGCCGCTAGGAGCGTGTTGAGAGGGAACCCAAGAGGCCTCGAGGATCGGGTAGTTATGGTGGTGTTCACTCGGGAGTTCAGTCTTAGCATAGTAGAGGCCGTCCGTTCAGGCCTCCTCAGCCATCTCGCCCAGTCTACAGTGGTACTTAATATGGACACGACCCTCGTAGCTCTCATCCGTGCCGTTCATCATTCAGTGCACTCCCAGCTCAGAGCTCATCCCATCCACAGTCAGTTCAGGGTTCTTCAGCACATGGTGCTTTTAGCAGCTACTCTGGTTTCAGGGGTTCCCTTCAGCCCCATCGTCTTTTGCTGAGAGGGGTTGCTTCGAGTTTGGGGATCTGGGTCACATCAAGAGGTATTGTCCTCGCCTTTCTGGTAGTTCATATCAGCAGAGGGGCCAACCTCCAGCTTCAGCACCAGTTCCTACACCACCCGCCCAGGCAACCAGGGGTGGAGGTCAGTCAGAGGCCGCCCTAGAGGGGGAGGTCGATCTGGTGGAGGACAAGCCCGTTTCTATGCACTTCTGGCTAGACTAGATGCCATAGCTTCAGACACAGTGATTACAGGTATTATCTCAGCCTGCCACTGAGATGCTTTGGTATTATTTGATTCTGGTTCCACATATTCATATGTTTCATCAACTTTGCACATTTCTTGGATATGCCTCGTGAGTCTTTGATTTTATCTGTTCATGTGTCGACTCCGGTAGGGGATACTATTGTGGTAGACCGAGTGTACCGGTCTTGTGATATATCTATTGGGGGTTTAGAGACCCGGGCAGACCTATTATTGCTCAGCATGGTTGACTTCGATGTGATATTGGGCATGTATTGGCTATCTACATGCCATGTTGTTCTTGACTGTCACGATAAGACCGTGACCTTAGCTATGCCCGGATTACCGAGGATTGAGTGGAGAGGTTCGGTGGAGTATGTGCCTAGTAGAGTGATTTCCTTTCTGAAGGCTCAACGTATGATTGGGAAGGGGTGTGAGTCTTACCTGGCCTTTGTGAGGGATGTTAGTAGTGAGACTCCTTCTATTGATTCTGTTTTTGTGGTCCGAGTTTCCGGACGTATTCCCTGCAGTCCTGCCAAGCGTGCCACCTGACAGGGACATTGATTTTGGTATTGACTTGTTACCAGACACCCAGCCTATCTCTATTCCACCTTACCTCATGGCCCTAGCAGAGTTAAAGGAATTGAAGGAGCAGCTTCAGGAGCTCCAAGATAAGGGGTTCATTCGGCCTAGTGTTTCGCCTTGGGGTGCACCGATGTTGTTCGTAAAGAAGAAGGATGGTTCTATGCGCATGTGCATTGTCTATAGGCAGCTGAACAAGGTTACGGTGAAGAACCGACATCCTTTGCCCTGTGTTGATGACTTATTTGATCAGCTTCAGGGAGATAAGGTGTTCTCCAAGATTGACTTGAGGTCGGGGTATCACCAGTTGAAGATTCGGGATTCTGATATTCCGAAGACTGCTTTCAGGACCATGTATGGTCATTATGAGTTTCTGGTTATGTCATTTGGGCTGACCAATGCCCCAGCTGCGTTCATGCATCTGATAAAGACCGTGTTTCAGCCTTACCTTGATTCATTTGTCATTGTGTTCATTGATGACATCCTAGTGTATTCTCGTAGCCAGGAGGAGCATGCTCAACAATTGAGGGTTGTGTTGCAGAAGTTGAGAGAGGAGAAGCTTTATGCAAAGTTCTCCAAGTGTGAGTTTTGGCTTGGTTCGGTAGATTTCTTGGGTCACGTGGTGTCTAGAAAGGGTATTCAGGTTGATCCGAAGAAGATAGAGGCGGTGCAGAGTTGGCCCAGACCGTCCTCAGCTACGGAGATTAGGAGTTTCTTTGGTTTGGCGGATTATTACCGTCGCTTTGTGGAGGGATTCTCTTCTATTTCTTCACCACTGACCAGATTGACCCAGAAGGGTGCTCCATTCAGATGGTCCGATGAGTACGAGGAGAGCTTTCAGAAGCTCAAGTCAGCATTGACCACAACTCCGGTGTTGGTCTTGCCTACTGGTTTGGGTTCTTACACAGTCTATTGTGATGCTTCTAGGGTTGGCTTGGGAGCAGTTTTGATGCAGGACGATAGGGTGATTGCCTACGCGTCCAGACAGTTGAAGGTGCACGAGAAGAATTATCCAGTGCACGATCTTGAGCTAGCTACCATTGTTCATGCCTTGAAGATTTGGCGTCATTATTTGTATGGGGTTCAGTGTGAGCTTTTTATCGACCATCGTAGTTTGCAGTATCTGCTGAGGCAGAAGGATTTGAACTTACGTCAGAGGAGGTGGTTGGAGCTTCTTAAGGATTATGACCTCACCATTCTATATTATCCGGGGAAGGCAAATGTAGTGGCCGATGCCTTGAGTCGCCGAGCAGGGAGTTTGGGGAGTCTAGCCTATCTTTCAGCAGCAGAACGACCCTTAGCACATGATGTTCAGGCCTTAGCAGGGCAGCTTGTGAGATTGGATTTGTAAGAGCCTCCACGAGTGTTAGCTAACATGGCTTCCCGGTCTTCTCTCTATGATCAGATTAGAGCGCGTCAGTATGATGACCGTCACTTATTAGTTCTTCAGGACAAGGTCCGTCTGGGTGATGCCAGGGATGTGACTATTGGTGATGACGGGGTTATGAGGTTGCATGGCCGTATTTTTGTGCCCAATGTAGATGTCCTTCGAGAGATGATATTAGCAGAGGCCCATAGCTCGCGGTACTCCATCCATCCGAGTGCCGCGAAGATGTATCAGGACCTGAGACAGCAATGTTGGTGGAGGAGGATGAAGAGAGATATTGTGGAGTATGTGGCACGGTGCCTCAACTGACAGCAGGTCAAGCATGAGCACCAGAGGCCAGGTGGATTGCTTCAGGAGATAGCTATCCCCGAGTGGAAGTGGGAGCAGATCACCATGGACTTTGTAGTTGGGCTTCCACGGACTTCGAAGGGATTTGATGCTATTTGGGTCATTGTGGATCGACTGACCAAGTCCGCGCACTTCATTCCTGTCAGTACTACTTATACTTCGTAGAGGTTATGTTAGTTTGTAGGGGTCCACCAAACAGTAGAGGTACCAGGTCCTCTACCAGTTTTCACAGAGTTATGAGCTAGACGAAGTGCACAAGGAGACATCGGATTTTTACGTGGAAAAATCCCACTAAAGGGGACAAAAAACCACGACCTACACTTGTAGGATTTCAACTTCACTAACTTGTAATCTATACTATTACAAGCCACTTTGAAAGGCAACCTTACAAAGACTTTGACACACTAACTTGTAAGCACTATTACAAGCCACTTTGAAACTCTCTAGTTACAAAGACTTTGACTCATGACTACCTTTAGTCACAGTGAGATCAAGAGAATAAAGAATGAAAAAGATTCCTACTTAGTTGCTTCTACAAAAGCTAGTAGGATACAATGAAAAACAAAATACAAGATTACAACTCAACTAAGGACATTATCAATACTTGATGAGCACGTTTGTAGACCTTAGTGGAGTTGTCTTCTTGCTCTTGAAGCTCTTGAGTCTTTAATGCTTGAGAGCACTTAATGCTTGAGTATTTCTTTTTGTCAAAAGCTTGAGTTGCAAATGTTGTTGTTCATCCTTTTGATATTATCAAGCCTTGAATTTCCCAAGAAGGATGTCCAATATCTTTGAGGTAAAGAGCCTCAACCATCAAAAAATGACTGTTGTACTGTTGCTATACTGTAGCGTGAACAGTGCAACAGTTACCTAAGTTGTCACATCTTCCATCGCTGTCCCATCTCTCGATCCTGCTGCTGGGGTGTGCTAAGGGATCAGGTCCCTCAACTGGTTTTTCTTTATCGTATCTTTGCATGATCCGACGTTCACATGAGCTGAAGTTTCAAGACGCATGGATGACTTTGTGATGCTGCTAGTTTAATATTGACCTGGTTCTTTACAAGGAAAGTTTGTTATATCATCAAAACAAACTACAACTCATCAATTTCCCCCTTTTTGATGATGAAAAACTTTTTACAACTTGAAAGCTTAGAACAACACAACATATAAGCAAACGGTTCTCAATCATGTTCCCCCTATCAATGTGCCCATTAAAAGCAAGAATAGTTAGAAAAAGAAAATTAAGCAGAAGAAAATTCCCCCTAACGATGTGTTTTCAAATTCCTAATTTCCCCCCTTTTGGCATCACAAAAAGTCAGACACAGGCAAAGACATATAGGAAGTCCACAAA
>MDKH01119504.1:0-13839 GCA_005239495.1 Nicotiana undulata
ACTCTCATTGTTTCATCTTCTCACAGATGGTGAGGACTCGTGCTACCGGTAGTGATGACCCGGTACCAGCGGGACCAGTTCGAGGCCGAGGTCGTCGTGGCCGAGGTCAGGCTAGAGGGAGGGGTACAGCCTGTCCGGTACGTGGGGCAGCACCTGAGGATCCTCCCATTGCTCATGATCAGGCTCCCGCAGTCGAGGTTCCAGCGGGGCAGGAACCGGCACCAGCTGTGCCTATAGTGATCCCAGGTCTTCAGGAGACCTTGACTCAGATTCTGACAGTGTGCACCAGCTTAGCACAGGCGGTCGCTCTATCTTCTTCTGCGACCACATCTCAGGCCGGGGGAGGCATACAGACTCCAGCTGCCCGGACTCCTGAGCAGGTTCTTCGGGGGCTCCAGACACCAGGAGTGGCCCCAGTCCAGCCCGTTGCTGCCGCACCGGATTTCGTGGTCCCTGCCTTGGCAGATGATGAGCAGCGGAGACTGGAGAGATTCAGCAGACTCCAGCCCCCTACTTTCAGTGGCACTGAGGGCGAGGATGCCCAGGCTTTCTTGGACAAGTGCCAGAGGATTCTTCGTACAGCTGGGATACTCGAGACTAGCGGAGTTCCATTTACCACTTTCCAGTTCTCGGGATCGGCACTTGCTTGGTAGGAGGCCTATGAGAGGCGCTCAAGGACCTCCCGATTCTCCAAAGAGAGGAGACCCTCAAGGACCTCCCCATTCTCCAAGATGAGTTGGAAAAACCTCAAAAAAGTTAGTATATTTGAGATTAATAACGAGAGGTTAAGCATAGTAGCTAATGCCACAACCTCGTAGCTCCAAGAGAAGATAGACCTGATCGACCAACTCCGAGCCGAGATGAACGAGCTCAAAGCTTCGGCCGAGGCGTTGAGAAGCATGATGGATCTTCTAGCCTAAGAAAGGGAGGCTACCAAAGAGGAGTTGGCATCAGCCAAGGACCAACTCAGGGTGATGAAGGATAAGGCCGACAAGTGATCTTAGTTGAATGATGAGTTGTGAGCATAACTCGGTTCGCTTGTCTCAGAACGAGACGCCCTTGGCAGAGAGTATACCACATTGAAGTCCAAGTTAGAGGCACCTTTGACTGATTCCTTCGAGGTCCAAGATATGCTGGCCCAATATAAGAATGACGTGGAGATAGCCGAGGCCCGTTTAATAACAAAGGTCAAATATATAAAGTGGATATCTCGGAGGGAGACCCTCGAGGAGATTCACGCTCAGGGGTTCGATATATCAGCCGAGATTGAAGAGGCTAAGAGTCTTGAGTCCGAGGCTAAATGGATATATGAGCCCGGGGGTTCCGCCAGTGAATCGGGCTCTAGTGAAGACTAGGTGGAGATGCCTTAGTTTATTTTTCGGTTTCGTTTATACATTTTTTTTGTTTATTTTGAGGCTGTTTATCGTGCCTTTGTAAATATATTGGAATATATAAAATTTTCTCTTCGGCTATACTATGTCTTTTACTTTTAAGACTGGTTTGTAGCTTTCCTACCTTATCTTACCTTATCCGTTTGCAACTCTTTATTTGAAGAATGTCATTAACGCCTTTGCATATAATTGGACATAATCTAGGATGCTCGTTCCCCTAAACCCTGAATGAGGCCTGGTTAAGATAACAACTCTGAGTTGCTTAGGGTTCGGAATATCTGATAAAAAATTAAGACTTTAAGTTACTTGAATGTTTCTATCGGATACGTTGATGTTTTGCCGAATGTGGCCTTTTTAAATAGATTTTAATCATGTGTAAGGAGCTTACTTTCTATGTACGGACTTGGACATCTCCGAGCCATTTTATGTTGGTCGTAGCCTTTCATGTGCGGGCCATGCCTAATAGGATCGGTGCCTCCGAGACTCGATAGCCCGAGCTGTTTGATCTTATTATCGGACAACAGTCCTCGACTCGGTGATGCCCGTGGGCTCTAGGATTTCGGACCCATTATTTGTTATAACTTAACGAATATATCGATGGTGCAAATGCAAAGTGAAAAAATATAAGGGCAAATTCTTTCATTACTTTTCATGTAGAGTACATGATTGAAGGCGCAAAACCTTTTACCATGGCACGAATGAGCTACACGAGTACGATTCATTTCACCGTTAGACCCTTACAATGGATTCTAATTGTCAAGCCTTGTCTTTTAATATCAAATGAGAATGCCTTGTAAGGATCCTAACTTAGGGCATAATGCCCCCCCCCCAGTATTCGAGACTGGACTCGTGAGGGCTCGAATGCTACTGGTTCAGTACGGGTGGTCAGAAATTCCGGCTTCAGGCTGGTCTTCAAAACTAAGGTAGCACGTTTTACTGTTGCCTCGTTAAAAGCCTTGCCGCCCACTTTAGGAAAAGTCGGTCCACGGGAAAAAGAGTACAACATGTGCTTTCAGACCTAATTGTCAAATTTATCCTCGACCGAATACCTGCATGAGTTAGTCCAAAGCATAACAAATTTCAAAGGAAATTGTGTTCGTACTTTAGAAGTAGTACCGCTTTAAGTGTTCCACATTCCGGCTGTTCGGTAGTTGTACACTTTTCCTTGACTTGGGCATATATGAACCTTTCCCGGTTATACCACAACTCTATACGGACCTTCCCAATTCGGGCCTAGTTTCTTGTCGTTTGGGTCCTAATAACAAGTCCCCAACTTGGAAATGTCAAAGGTTAGCCCTTCAATTGTAGTATTCACCACTTTTAGGCAGCTAACCAGAACAGGGCATCTTCTTACCTTTCATCCGATAAGTCCAAGCTCACTGCCATAGCCTCGCTATTTGACATCTCATTAGCGTACTGGAACCTTAGGCTTTGCACGGAAGATCTGATCCCGGTAGAAGTAGGGAAACTTAGTCTTGGTTCCCCTACTTCCACCGAGATCAGAGCTTACATGTCGTAGACTAAAGAGAATGGGGTCACACCGGTTCTTGATTTTGAAGTTGTTCGATATGCCCACAAGACTTCAGACAAGATTTCTTTCCACTTTCCCTTCAAGTCGGTCAATGTCTTCTTCAAGTTATGGTGAATTGTTTTGTTTGTTGACAAGACCTTTTTAATTTTGTGGTCTTCAAGAAACTTACTTACCTTGCTGCCGACGAACTGCTTCCCGTTGTCGCAAGAGATCTCGGCCGGTATCCCGGATCAACATATTATATGATCCCAGATGAAGTCGATGACCTCTTTTCCCTGAACCTTTTCGAACGCATGTGCTTCGACCCACTTGGAGAAATAATCGGTCATGAGTAGTGTGTATTGGGCTTTACGCGGTGCCCATGGCAAGGGACCGAGAATGTTCATCCCCTGTTGCGATAGGACCGGGTGAAGAATTTCCCTTGGTGGATAAATCATTGGGGCGTGCCTTTGGCATTCGTTACATTTTCGAACGAAGTCTTTCACATCTTTCTCCATCTCGTTCCAGTAATAATCAGCTCTGATCAATTTTCGAACCAGGGATTCCTCCCCCGTATGGTTTCCACAAGTATCCTCGTGTACTTCTCCCATGGCATTTTTAGTCTCCGTCCGACCCAAGCACCTTGCTAGTGGACCCAAAAAGGATCTTCTGTACACTTTTCCCTCGACCAAGCTAAACCTGGCATCTTTAGCACGCAAGGACCTTGACTCCTTGGAATATGATGGAAATTTCCCTTACTTCAGGTAGTCTATGTATTTGTTCCTCCAGTCCTAAGTCAAGCTTGTCAGTTCACCTCGGCGTGACCGTCATCTACCATTGAGTTCATCAACTATACTAATGCTCTTGAGTCAAATTTACCGGAGTCCACTTACGATCCTAAATTGGCCAATGTATCAGCCTCATTATTCTAATCCCAAAGTACGTGCAACAGAGCCTATTCCTTGAATTGGTCTAATGTTACCTACATATTATTCAAATATCTCCGCATATGTTCCTCTTTTACTTCAAACGCCATGTTGACTTGGTTGATGACAAGGAGGGAGTCAGATTTGGATTCGATCACCTCGCCCCCGACTCTTATCCAATTCTAGACCTGCAATAATAGCGTCATGTCCGGCTTCGTTGTTATTCAATTTTACAGTTCTAATAGACTGCCTTATTACATTACTCGTAGGTGGTTTTCATATGATTCCCAATCCGGACCCCTTTGCATTGGAAGCACCGTCGGTGAATAGGGTCCAGATCCCCGAGATGTCCCCGAAGTGATCAGTAATTCCTTCTCATCCTTGAGGATCAAGGCTGACGTAAAGTCAGCCACGAAGTCTGCCAAAATATGAGATTTTATGGCAGTCCAAGGTTTGTACTCGATATCGTACCCGCTAATTTCTACGGCCCATTTGGCCAATTGACCCGAGAGCTTGGGTTTGTTCATAACATTCCTCAGCATGCACGAGATCACGACACATGTGGGGTGACATTAAAAGTACGATTTTAATTTCCTAGATGCGCTTAATAAGGCGAGAGCTAATTTTTCTAAGTATGGATACCTTGTTTCAGCATCGCCTAGGGTTCTACTAACATAATAAATAGGAAATTGTGTACCCTCTTCTTCCCAAACAAGGACACCACTTACCGCCACCTCGGAAATTGCCAAGTAAAAGTATAGTTGTTCGTCTGCCTTCGAAGTGTGCAGCAAGGGAGGTCTCAATAGGTATCTATTGAGTTCTTCTAAAGCTCGCTGGCACTCTGATGTCAAAGAGAAGCCGTTCTTCTTTTTCAATAATGAGAAAAGCAGTGGCTCTTATCTAACGATCTCAAAATAAACCATCCCAACGCGGCTATCCGACCGATCAGTCTTACGTTGTCTACTACGGTGATATCTTCTATAAATTTTATTTTATCCAGGTTGATCTTTATTCTCAGGTAAGATACTATGAGCCCGAGGAACTTGCTTGAGTTGACCCTAAAAGCACACTTCTTCGGGTTTAGCTTCATGTTGTACTTCCTCAATATGTCAAAGGTTTCCTAATATATTTCAAATGGTCCTCTTCTTGCAGGGGCTTAATAAACATATCGTCAATATAAACCTCCATTGATTTTCCTATTTGTTCTTCGAGCATCAAATTAACTAGGTGTTGGTACGTGGCATCGGCGTTCTTTAGCCCAAACGACATCACGTTATAACAGTAGCTGCCGAATTTGGTTATGAAAGAAGTCTTTTCTTTATCGCCCCGGTCCATCTGAATTTGGTTGTACCCGCAATAAGCATCGAGAAAACTTAGTATCTCGTGTTTGACCGTCGCTTCGATCATTTGATCGATTTTAGGCAAAAGGGAATGAATCCTTCGGACACACCTTGTTTACATCCTAATAATATACACACATACTAGGTTTTTTTCCTTTTTAGGTATGACTACTACGTTAGCCAACCAATCCGGGTACTTAATTTCCTAGATGGAACCTATTTTCAAAAGTTTAGATACCTCGTCTTTGATGAACTCTTGTTTGATCTTGGGTTGCGGCCTTCTCTTTTGTTTGACCGGGGGGAACATTGGATCCAGGCTCAATTTGTGAGTTGTTACCTCCGATGAGATCCCTGCCATATCTAAATGGGACTAGGCAAAACAATCGGCATTAGCTTTAAGAAAATCAAGAAGTTTTTTCCTAAGCTCGGGAGTTAGTCCCGTGCCTAAGTATACCTTTCATTCCGGTAGGTGCTTGATCAATTTAGCCTGCTCCAATTCCTCGATTGCTGACTTAGTGGCATCAGCGTCATCGGGTGCTATAAAAGATATCGGGACGTCGTAATCATCCTCTTCGTCCACTATGTGCTCCTCTTGTTTTTTCAGCCCGATTGAGGCCGGGATCATTGATTGCTATTTGATTTCATTTTTTTCGTCCCATTCCCCGCTTTTTAATGCCGAAACCGCGCGCACCAGGATTACTTCATCGACAACGAACATCGCCTTTGTGGCCAGATGTTCTCCGTAGATTGTTTTGACTCCTTCTGGAGTGGGAAATTTCAACGCCTAATGTAAGGTTGAGGGCACCGCTCTCATGTTGTGAAACCATGGCCTTCCGAACAAGGAGTTTTACCTCATATTCCCCTCGATCACGTAGAACTTTGTTTCCTGGGTGGTCCTGGCAGTGTCTATCAAAAAAGTTATTTCACTCTTCATCTTCTCGCACGCCATGTTGAATCCATTAAACACCCGGACCGCCGGTACAATTTGATCCAACAATCAAGTTATTTTACGACCCTCCATCAGATGATATTAGCCGAGCTACCTGGATGAATGAACACACATTTGACTCGAGATTTATTGATAAGTACATAAATTACCAGTGCATCATTGTGAGGCTGGATGATGCCCTCAACTTCTTTGTCGTTGAACAAGATGGCCCCTTCCCGGACATAATCCCGAGTGTGTTTTTCCCTTATGATAGAAACTTTGGTGCGTTATATCATTGGCCCTTGGGTACATGAACTCCCCTAATGATCTTGTTGATCACGTGATGGGGCTCCTTTGTTAGACCGACTTTTTGGCGTCCTTGTTTTTGAATTGATTTTTGGCCCGTCTGCTTAAGAATTTTCGCAGGTTCCCATTGTTGAATAATCGAGTTATTTCTTCCCTGAGCTGTCGACAATCGTCTATCCTATAGCCGTGAGTACCATGGTACTCACACAACAAGCTATGTTCCCTCTGGGTGGGATCATACTGCAGTGGTCTAGGCCATTTGTTCTCTTTGATGCGTCCTATGGCCGATACTATACTTGCATCATCCATGTTGAAATTGTACTTTGATAATCCCGGTGCTTCCCTACCCCCGAGCGACATGTCAAAACCATTTTTTGCTTGGCTAGATGCCCGAATAGCATTCGGGCCCACACGAGACCCCATCCAAATATACCAACAAGTCCTAAATCATTATACGGAATCGCTAGAGCCTTCAGAACGTCCAAAACAATGCTAAATCTAAAAATCATACCCCAAAACCTATTGGATCAAACTTAAGAACTTTAAGTTTTTGAATTCGCTTTCAACACGCCGAACCTATCTATACTACACGGAATGACACCAAATTTTGCAATCAAGTCATAAATAATATAACGGAACTATTCCCTGTCTCAGAATTCCGTTCGGACCTCGATAACACAAAAACATGTTCCAAACCTCAATTTGAACTTAAGGAAATCCTTATTTCACTATTAGGCGTCGAAACACTCCTGGGTCATCCAAAACCCTTTACAAATATATGCTCAAGTCCAAAATCATCATACGAACCTACCGGAACCTTCGAATCTCGATTCCGAGGTCGTTTACCAAAAATGTTGACTGAAGTCAAACTTGGTCTTTTAAGGCCAACCTTAAGGAATCAAGTGTTCCTATACCACTCCAAACTCCTCCAAATCCTGAACCACCCGTCCCCGCAAGTAATAAATCAATAAAAGAAACTACGAGAAGTCTCATTTAGGGGCACGGGGTCCTAGAACACAAAACGACCGGTCGGGTCGTTACACTCGTAATCTTTTTGCTTGACTTTGTAAAAGTCTGACTTCCTCGTCTCGACCTTGATGGCGCTAACATGGGCCTTTACAAAAGCATTCGCGAGCATAGCAAATAAATCAATAGAATTCTGAGATAAGTTGTGATACTATATCATCCCTCCTTTGGACAAGGTTTCCCTAAATTTCTTCAACAACACTGATTCGATCTCGTCGTCTTCCAGGTCATTCCCCTTAATTGCTCATGAGGTTGTATGCTCGTTTGGATCTGGTGTCCCATTGTACTTGGGAATTTTCGGGCATTGGGGATCGACTTCGGTGCCGCGCTCGGGGGAAAAGGTTTCTGAATGTATTTTTGGAATTCGACCCCTTCTATATTAGAGGCGCTCCCGAGATCTAATCGACCCTGGAATTATAAGTTTCCACCTTTTTTCGTTGGTCTCTATCTTTTTCTCACCAAACTCCACTCTCTTTATAAATGATTCGAGCATCTTCATCACCTCGGATGTTTCCCCACACCCGAATTCATCCGGTTCCATGGCAATTTATTCATCCCCTCGAGTGCTTTCCCTGATCCGCTTGGGCTCGATCCTGTTAGGGACGTGACTTTGGGTCTGTAATTGTGCTATTGGCACTTGCTGATCTTGCAACTTTTCAAAAATCAACCGCAAACTAACCCCATCAGCTTCCCCTTCGGGTGATTCTCGAGCCAATGGAGGGAGTGCCTCAGTTTGCAGATTGATGTTGATGGCAACCTGTGAGTTAGTGTCGACCGGATCAGCTATTGGGAACCATTGCGATCAACATAGGGCACGTCATTGCTAGTTACCACGTTATTGTTTTCACCATGGTGGCCTGACTTAGCGTCAACGTTTAAGTGAGTAGACTAAGAATTTGACATCCTTTGGTTAACCTGAAATCAAACTTCAAAGAACAAGTGTAAAATAGGGTGTGTTATGGAGATTTGTATTAAATCATCACTATTGTCCTTTGCCCCATGGTGGGCGCCAAATTCTTTACCCTTAAAAACTGAGAAACAATTAAAATATTTCGTGGTTTAAAGGATACGTGATTTGATTTAACACGAATGATATAAGAACAACAAATAATTAAATTGAAAATAGATAAAACGATCAAACCAAATGCAGTGGAACAATTAAGCATGTCTTTTAGTTGAGCACTGAGATTGGCTCCGATCAATCCCTCGAACTGGGCTCGGTTGTAACTGAAAAAAGGGGAACTGAAGAACACTTTTGAACAATAAATAGAAGACAAAAATGAACTTTATTGCTTCGTTATATGTGCCAATAATTGATTAAAATATAAAAGTTTTGTCCTTTATATAGTAGGAGAATTTCAATCCTAGTACAAGTCTAAATAAGGTAAAATATTCTCTTTTTGATAAATGTCTATCTGCCGTTGTTATTGGACGAGATTTGCACTGTAATATTCGGTTGAGGGTAGATATTATGGCTCCCTGCTCAACATTCTAAACCGTTTCTCGCTTTCTTTGGTCCCGAAATTTCATTCTACTTAGATCCGATGCTCAGTCGTACTCGATCCTGGGTGCGGAGTCCGTCTTCTCCGGTTTTGAAAAATGTGGAACCCTTCGGCCTTACTCGAGGTTGCGTTAGAAAATGCTTCCTTCTCAATTCTTTATCGAAAAGTTGGGGTTAACATTATCTCCGATTTTACCCATACACAAGAGGAACGAGTGCTTAGCTATTGGATCAATTTGACAAGAAAGGATGGATTATTCCCTGTGAGAATAAGATCATCTACATAGACAACAAGATATGCAATCATTGTAACATCTATTTGCCTGAGTGGTCAACCATTAGACAAAACAGTGGCTAGCACAACACGGATTGTGGTTTTCTTTGCTTTCGGTGAAAAGGCATCCAAGAGGTCCACACTAGGGCGATGTTCATATCCTTTAGCGATAAAGCGAGTTTTGAACTTGGTGATATTGCCATTCGAGTCGTACTTCAAGAGGAAAATCCATTTTGTGCCGATCACATTCTATGAAGATTTGAGCGACACCAAGTCCCATGGTATTTTCTTAGAAAGAGCTAAGAGTTCAGCTCTCATAGCTGCACGCTAGTGAGGGTTAATGAGAGCTTGCTTGGTGGTGCGAGGTTCACAAGTTGAGGAAGAGGGCAGATTGGTTTCAGTGATGGAAGCAAGTGCATTAAGGCTAAGTTTCTATATTGGATTGAAAACATATTCTTATATCGTGTTCATGTGGTGGGTGTTCTATGGAGGTGCATTGTTATTGGAGGCAGGAGACATAGACGTTGACAAAGGCTAGTTATCAAGCTCAGACGAAGATTGGTTTGCAGTTGGGGGATCAACCTTATTATTAAAGGGCAGCCCATGCAAAGGCATTGTGTGAACCGGTAAAGAAGAGTCTGGTAAGATTGCTCAACCACTGGAGATGACGATGGAGAGTAAGGGTGGAAAGTTGGCCGGTCCAGGCCCGGGACCAGCCTGGGACCGCGGACCAAACGGTCTTCTGGGCCTAAACGGGCCTTAACCGCTTAGAACCGAGACTGTGGCCTGGTCCAGTCTTCTAGGTCGGTTCTTCGCAAAAAGACCGCAGGATCGGGACCGGACCGGTCCTTGGCGTGCCTAAACAGTCCCAATTAAAAACATTGGACCATTGGGCTTTGAAAAATCTGGTCGTTGGCCTTTAAAAAATAGTCGTTGGCTATTTACAAAATAGCCATTTAACCCTCCAACTTTGTTTTAACCCCAAACGTTTTATAATTATACGTTTTCCCTTTTTTCAACTATAAATACCCTCTCATTCTTTCATTTTTCTTAAAACAATCATCAATCTGTCACAATCTCTATCTAAATTTAATCTATAATTGCTACTATTGCTTACTTTATTGTTATAATTTGTGAAACAATTATGAAGTTGGTGAATTAAAGTCTTCAAGTCATCAACAATAATCAATTTTCAACAAGTTAATCGTCAATTCGGTAAACCCGTTCCAACTCTTAAGTTTTAATATTATAGTTTTGTTTGGTTTATTTACTTTCTATTGCTTGATTAATTAAGATGATTATTTCTTAAAAATATTTAGTAAAAATAAGGAAAAATCTAAGAGTGGGGAATCTAGTGGTCATGTTGTTCCTCATCTACTTCCCCCGACTCCCCGAAACAAACCTCATATCCGTCCTACACCTGCTATTCTTGATAGCGATAATAGTTTATTACAATTTACTGAGAGTCATTTTTGCCATAATATTGGAGCTGGTGAAGAATTAAACCATGATATAATGAATGATCTTTATTCTAATCCAACTATTCATGAAAATGATGATGAGAAAATAGATTTTGATGAAATTGAACCGGATGATGATACATCCACTAGTCCAGCTCCTGAAGTAAACCCAACTTGTGATAATCCAAATGATGCCCCGTCTGATACTCCTGTTACCGCCCTTACTTTTTCTAGATAACGTACCAAACGGACGGAAACATATATTGTTTGGCCATTTTTTTAAGCTAAGTGTAAAACTTGTGGCAAGGAATTAGCTTTTAAATATTTGGGGGGGGGGGGGGGGGGGGGGGGGGGGGGGGGGGGGGGACCGGAACTTTGGCTAGACACATATTGATACACCCTCAAGATAGAGTAAAATATCTTCGTAAGAAAGCTTTGTCCGAGTGGAAAAGTGTACCTACTCCTAGTCAGGCTGGCCCTAGTACCTGGTCAAATCAATTCAATCGGAAATTAACACTGTTACCGGTGGTATTTTATATTATGATCCAAAAAAAGATCGGGAATAATTGGCAAAAACGGTAACAGTTATGTGCTTACCTTGTCTGACCCTAACTTTGTGCATTATATTAGAAATTTTTTTAATCCTACTTATAAAGGTTTTCCTCGCACAACTGTAAAGAGCGATATTTATAAATATAAACATGAATATGAACAATATTACGCTATTTATTTACTCAAATAAAATTGTCGTGTCGCTATTACAATTGATATTGGTAGAAGTGGTAACAATTGTGATTACCTTACTATTACGAGTCATTAGATTCATGAGGATTGGATAATGCAAAAGCGCATTATTGCTTATAGATTAATTAATCACATAGGGCAGTTAATTGCAAGCACAGTTTCGGATGTTTGTAGATATTTTTGCATCTGTGATAAAATAATGTCAGTTTCAATGGATAATGTTACTAATAACACAAATTCTATATCATTGCTTACCACTATGGTAAATCCTGCATTTAGTAATATTTTTATGTTATATGTATTTGTCATATTTACCTTTTAATTATGAGTGATGGTATGAGAATTTTAAAAGGTTAAAATGGCTCTTAACTGGCTTTTTTATTCAAATCGTAGAAGTAGACTTAGAGAATATTTTAAAAGATGCGATGAATTTGGCCTAAGAGAAACAAAGGTTCATAAACCTTGTCCAACTAGATGGAATTACATGTATGAAAGTTTGGTTGTTGCATATGAATATAGAAACCCCATCAACACAACATTTAATGCCCATGTAAGTGATGATAACGAACAACTTATGAATGGGGGTTGGTCTAATGTTAAAATGCTCGTAAATATTTTAGAAAAATTTCATATTGCTACAAATAAATTTTCTGGGCAATATTATCCTAGTATTTCTAACTATTTAGTTTATATTGCAGAACTTGCAAATTTGTTTTTCCATTGTCCAGAGGGTGGGGAAATTTATAAACTTGTTATTGATACTATGAGAAAAAAGTTTAAAAAATATTTTTCCCTATTCTACCTATTTATGGTGTTGCTGCTTTGTTAAATTTTGCAATAAAATTAAGAGGTCCTCAATTTTGGTATGAAAGTGTTTATAATGGTTTAGCAATTGAAGCTAAGGAGATGTCTCAACTTCCGGAGGCAATAGCGTCAATTAGAATAAATGCTCAAACTATTTATAATGCTTATCAACTTGCATTAAATCATGTTAGACCAAATGTTCCATCTCCTTTATCTTCTGATTCTCAATCATCTAAAAGAAATGCGGGAGTAAGGGCACTTAGTGCTTGGGTGGGGTTTAGGGGTTCTCAAGGTTCTTGTAATGACCCAGCCGGTCGTTTTGTGTGTTGCGACTCCGTTCCCGTAAATGACTCTTTCCATAGCGGCTACTCGTGCCTTATGATTTGTGGGGGCAGGTAGTTCGAGATTCAGAAGTGATTTGGCCAGTTCAGGAACACTTGGTTCCTGAAGGCTAGCCTATTTGGCTAATTTTGGTTCCAAGCAGCATTTTGAGCAATCGACCTCGAAATCGAGTGCTGACAGCTCCAGCAGCTCCGGATGATGATTTTGGAATTAAGCGTATGTTCGCCTCGGGTTTCTGATGACCCGGGAGTATTTCGGCACCTGAATTGGAATTCAAGATTTCATAAGATTTAGAATTCAGCCTGGAATTGGACCTTTTGATATCAGGGTCCAAATGAAATTCCGGAACTGGTAATAGTTCTGTATAGTCATTTATGACTTGTCCGCAAAATTTGGGGTCATTCCGAGCAGTATAGACCCGTTCGGCGTATTGGTGAGCCATTTGAATTTTCTTGAAATCTTAAGTTTGGAACTAAGGGGTTTTGGAGAGTGATTTATAGTTTGGACGATGTTTTTAGTGTTCTGGGAGCTCGAGCGAGTCCGTCATATGATTTGGGATTGGTTGGTGTAATTTGTCGAGGGCTCGGGTGGGCCCAGGGGTCTCCCGGACCCCAAGCGGGGTCAAAAACCAGCAATTTCATAGCTGGTGGGAATTTTCTGGTGTGACCGCCCCTGCGGTCCATGAGCCGCAGGCGCGAGGCTCGCACCAGCGGCCAATCCATCGCAGGAGCGGCCTTTGTCGCAGGAGCGACCTTTCTTCTGCAGGAGCGGCTCCGCAAGTGCGACCTCCCCAGGGCCCAGGCCAAATCGCAGGCGCGACCCTTTTCTCGCATGGGCGAGTTCGCACCTGCGATCCAAAGGTCGCAGGGGCAGAAACTGCTGAAGCAGTCCTATAAAAGTCCCATTTCGTTATTTTTCTTCCCAAACTCAATTTTCCTCCATTGTTGAGACCCCTAGGAGCTCCAGATCAGTTGTGGCGAGTCATTTACCCAGGTAAGTAAATCTTTGACTTCCCGCATGTTTATAACTTCGATTCATGAGGAATTTCCACTTCCAAAATTCATAGAAATCTATGGGAAGGCTTGGGAAAATAGAGGGTTTTGAGAAAATTGAATTTCTGATTTTTGGGCTATTATAGGATGATTAATTTAGTTAATCTTGATCCTTAGGCGACGTACATCGCATTTTTTCAAGAATCGTAATTTTCCGGACGCCGAGGCTCGAAGTTTAATATTCCAAGTACGTCAAGAATGTGTTTTAAGGGAAATCTTTGATAAATCCTCCTCG
>MDKH01172381.1:0-12154 GCA_005239495.1 Nicotiana undulata
TCATTAATTATCAAAACTCATTTTCATCAATTTCTCACATAATAGCTTCCCGACTACACGCCCAGGATGCACACGCATAACGAGGTGAGACTAACGGAGGCTCTCGGAGCCTCGGAACACAGATACAACTCAAATTATGTAAGATGACCTTTTGGGTCATCACACGAAGATACAAATTCTCGGCATCTAAATTAAAGGTTAACAACAGAACATTATCAGAGTTTTAGCAGAATATAAAGGTCCTGTTACAATAAGCAGACATTTCCTTTTTAACAGAGGCTAGCATATATCTTTTGGCGAAAAAAATGAGTAACATATTTCTTTGGTATCTAAGGATAACCAGGTGCACAAGGTATCCCACGTTTACGTAAGGTTCAAAAAATGACAGCACCCCGAAGAGTGTAATGTAGGTAGCCTACCCTGGTGCAAGCATCAATGACTGATTCCACGACTCGAATCTGTGACCTATAGATCACACGAAGACAACTTTACCATTACTGCAAGACTCCCCTTTAAGTAAAGAAAAATATTAAAATGAAAGATTGTACTTCAAAAACAAAGCATGATTTACTTGCTTACCTAGAGAGCCTTGTTTTGTGTTTAATACTTAAAATTGAAGCAAATATACTTTGTCCAAATGGCCCTTCAAAAATAAACTTCTCCTAGTAATTATAGTAGTTTCTCTCTATCCAATTGCACTTCCAAACTAAAATTAAAGTGATCCATATGTTATTATACGACAAATTCCAAGAGAACTGAGTATATTTAAACGTGTACCCAATTACCCATTTAACGAACCCACTTAAAACAGAACTTTATTATATCAAAGTATATTGAATTCAAACACATGCCTCAAATGAAAAATATCAACAATCCTAGAATACTTTAACCCTCTTTATTTTATTTTCATTCTAGCAAGCCAAGTTGTAAGATCATCCTTACATCCAACTAATCTCAACAATCCTCTCATTTATTATGAAGAATACTGACACTATGCTAAAAGAAAAAAATAAAAAAAAATTAATAACACATACATAACTATATTATTACAACATAAAAAGGCAGAAAAAGGAGAAACAACATTAAAAAAAGAAGATGCAACTTAATATAATTATTTCTTCTTAGTATTACAAAGCTAGCAAGGAAATAATAAAATAATAAATGTTGAGTGAAATTGAGATAATCAAAAGCTTAGGCATCTTTTAGGTCAAATGTGCCTCACTTGGGTCTAGTGAAATGATTCGCTTACAACGCTTTCTACTATTAAATGAAAGGAATCTAGCTATAAGTACTTAATATGAATATCTATAAAATCTTATTTGAACTCTAACTTACATGACATAAACTGAAAAATGAAACCACTCGCAACAACAACCACAAGATTAGACAAAACACCAGCAAGAAGAAGAGGTTCAAAGTTAGGAAAAAGAACCAAAATAGAAACAACAATGAAGTCCAAGTCCAAATCACTATTCTGGAAGGAGGCCAACCCAGTAACAAAAAACGCAGACACAATACACAAATCCTCGGAGCATAAGGCTAGCAACAAGGAAGATAACATTACTCTCCTCGATAATGATCAAAACAGTAGACACTCTTTCTAGAGGAATTTCACCAATGATAAGGACACTACCAAACACACCGATGAAGAAGCCAACAGTAAAAAGGGCACAGAAGCCAACGGCAACAAGAATAATCAACTAATTGATCCAGGAGATGTACATAACACATATCTTAAGATTATAAGTGGTACCAACTTGGAAGAGGATAAAGAGAGTGAAGATAAGTACATTGCCAACAATATTCACATGGAAGAATCTTCTTTCGAGGATGATGGGGAAGAGGATAGCACAGAAGATGGTGATTATGAGGATGCAATGAGAATCGAAGAATGTGATGAGTTCGAAAGTGTCGATAGTAAAAGCTTTCAGAATGAGGACCAACCTATAAACCACACTACTGATGAACATGCTGCCCAACTAATTGAAACCTTCAACTCTAATGCTCTAGTAGAGGTAAATGTAAGCTCGAAAATAGATAAAATTGTGGAAAGAACTCACGTATCTCCTAAAGGTAGAGGAAGAGGTATACGTAATGCTTAGAAGGGCAGACACAACTCAAGAGGAAGAGGTGGAAGATTCACCAATCAACAAGTTGTGGCTATACCACAGGAGCAAAACCTATCCAATTGATTTATGATGTTTAAGTCCCTATACTGAAATATTAGAAACATCAATTCTAGTGGTGCTCTTGATAGACTTAAGCAAATTATTCGACTTCAAAATCTTCCTTTTATTTCTATTAGTGAACCTTTTCACAAAGCAGACCAACTGGATAAGTTCAGGACTATGCTGGGCTATGGTAATGCTTATGCCAATATCAATAGCTAAATCTGGATCTTCTGGAGTAATGAGTTGAATTGTAATGTGGTGGAGGAATCTGATCAGCAGGTTACTTGTATCATCGGATGGATGTGATCGAACATCCTGGTTACTTCAGTTTATGCAAAATGTAAGGCTGTTTTGAGAGAACAACTATGGAATAACTTAAGGGATATCTCTGAGAATTACAAGCTACCTTGGTATATTGCAGGTGACTTTAATTGTATTATTGATCCAAGTGAAAAATAAGGCGGTAACCGTCATAAAATGTCCAAGAGCATGCCTATGATACAATTTATCATGGATTGTGATCTTATTGACCCGGGCTTCCCAGGTTCGCAATTTACATGGTGCAATGGATGAGATCCTAACAAGAGAGTCTGGAAAAGGCTTGATAGAGTGCTGGTGAGCCAGGATTGGATGAACAATTATGATTCTACTAGTGTCAATTACTCGATCATAATAGGATCTGACCACTCTCCCCTCCCCACCATTGCTAAGAACACATCCAAACCCACTACCAGATATTTCAGATTCTTAGACTTCAGGACTAACGAAGATAATTTTAAAGAGGTGGTAAAAAAAGCATGGGATATAGAGGTTCATGGCTTCCCTATGTGGAAATTCCATCTGAAACTTAAAAATACTTGCAGGTGCCTATCCCATTGGTCCAATACATCTATTGGTATATTTTTGACAATGTAAAATATTTGGAGAAGAATGTGGAGGAACTGGATCATAAGATCATTAAAATTACAATGAGTACAATAGATCTGAGCTTAACCGTATTAATTCTCTCCTTATCATGGCCTATAAAAATGAAGAGTCTATATGGAAGCAAAAATCTGGGATCAAATGGTTTGTGGAGGGGGAAGTTAATTCCTAATTATTTTACTCCATTGCCAAAGGCAGGAGGAAGAGTTTGGCTATCAAGAAGATCAAATTTTTGATGACAATTGGATTGAAGGAGATGATCATATTGCCAATGAAGCTATATCACCAATTTACTAGATAATATAATGACTCCAATTTCTCTATCCTTAATTGTATTCCTAAAGTAATCAATAAAATGGACAATTGAGATCTCACATCTAATCCTACTATGGAGGAATTAAAAGCATATGTATTCTCCTTGAGCCCATCCAGTTCCCCCAGACTAGATGGGCTCCCAGGAAAATTTTATCATTCATGTTGGGACATTATTAAGAATGACCTATTACTAATGGTTGTTGATTTCTTTGCAAGTAACCAAATTTCAAAGGCAATTATTCACACCTGCCTGGTTCTCATTCCTAAAATGGATAACCCTCAAGCTTTCAATGAATTAAGGCCTATTAGCCTTAGCAACTTCTCCTGCAAGATTATCTCTAGCCTAGTGAACCAAAGGCTAATCCCCCTCATGAACAAGCTGATCTCTCCTTATCAAACAAGTTTTATCAAGGGGAGAACCATTACTGAAAATATTATGATGACTCAAGATATGGTCCATAATATTACAAATCCCTCCATCCATGGGAATATGGTTTTAAAAGTCGACATGACTTAAGCATATGACAAAGTCTCATGGGAATACTTGTGCAATATTATGAGGCATTTTGGGTTCAACGGAACTTGGATTGATATTATCCAGAGGCTTATTTCTAATGTCTGGTATTCTGTAAATATCAATGGAAGTAGACATGCATTTTTCAATTCTACTAGGGGTTTAAGACAAGGGGATCCTCTATCTCCCTCTCTCTTTCTTATTGGGGTTGAACTTCTATCAAGATTAATGGAATCTTTAAACAATCATGATTTTATCCTATTTTTGATAGATAATTGTAGTCCTGTTATATCTCACATATTCTATGCTGATGATACAATTTTGTTTTCCTCAACTAAACCGAAATCCTTGAAGATGAAGCTGGACATGATGGAGACTTATGAAAAGATCTCAGGACAATTAGTAAATAAATCTAAATCTCGTTTCTATGTCAACTTCAAAGATAATGATCCAAGAATCAACCAAATCATGCAGATCACTGGTTACAATCACTGCCCGTTTCCAATGCAATATCTAGGATGTCCTATCTACAGAGGGAGGAAAAAAGTAGTTTACTTCAACAACATAGTTGCTAACATAGCAAAATGACTCAAAGGCTGGCAAGGTAAATTTCTACCCTATGATGGCAAAGATGTTCTTATCAAATCTGTTTTGCAGGCTATCTCACTCCATGTCCTATCAGCAGTTCACCCTCCTAAGACGACATTCTACCAGATTGAGAAGATAATCTCCAATCGAGGAAGGGGAAGTTGGCTTCAGATCTCTTACAGACACATGTGATGCCTTTTATGCTATGTTATGGTGGAAAATCAGAACTCAAAAATCTCTTCTTAAAGACTTTCTCAAAGCTAAGTATTGTAAAAGGTTTCATCATGTTACAAGAAAGAAAGTTCCCGGCCAATCTCATACTTGGAGAAGAATGATGGACATCAAAGACAAGGTGGAACCTTATATTTCATAGAGGCTTGGAAGGGGGGAAATATCATTCTGGTGGGACTCTTGGACCGACTTTGGACCTCTAGCTCATCTGGTTCAAAATAGCAGGACTCCTAAAAGAGCTATGGTAAAGGAGTTCTACCTTCATGATGCTTGGAATCATAGTAAATTGATGAGAATTCTCCCTTTGCACGTGGTCAATTCTATCAAAGCCATCCCTTTCAACAACGATAGAGAAGACAGACCCATTTGGACCCCGGATCTTTCAGGGGATTTTATTTGTAAATCTGCACGGCACACATTGAGATCTAAGAAAGAAACTACTTGGCATTTGGCATAAAAAGCTTCCTTTTAAAGTCTTATTTTTTATGTCGAGAGTCTTGTTGGATAAGGTGGCAACTGATGTTGCTATTAAAAGATATGGGGTGAGTATTGCCTCCATATGTAACTAATGTTTCACTGACCATTATGAGGAATACACTGACCACCTCCTAAGTGAGAGCCATATTGCCAACTTAGTATTGTCCTTCTTCCATAACTCTTGTGGTATCAGGTTGGTCCAAGGCCAAATAAGACAGAGAATTATGAGGTGGTGGTTGACTAAGCCCAAAAATGTAGTCCATAAGGCAATACTTCAATGCCTACCTTCAATCATATGCTGGAAAATTTGGAAGAATAGGTGCTCGACTAGGTTTGACGAAAAGCACATGTCTAATCACTTCATCATCCAGCAAGTGATCAAGATGATAAATATGCTTATCCATATGAGTTTTCTAAATTTGCAATTGACCAACATGTGGAATGATACTTACAATACAATTGAGAAGCTCTCTCATGATATTCACTATCAGATCATTTATTGGCATAAACTTCCAACAGGATGGTTTAAACTCAATATTGATGGTTGCAGCAAAGGTAATCCAGGTTCGGCAGGAGGTGGTGGTCTTATCAGAGATCACAATGGTGTATTGATTGGTACTTTTGTAGAATTCTATGGAGATTGTAGTGCGTAAGCTAAAAGCTATGAGGCGAGGCATCAACATATGTATTACAAAGGGCCTCACAAATATTATAGTCGAATCCGAATCGACGATTGTTCTCAACTTGATCAAAAGAATCAGGAAACCACCCTGGAGATTCAATGATATTATTCAGCATATTCAAACCATGACCAAGGATCGTAACTTTGTCTTTTGCCACAACTTTAGGGAAGGAAACTACTCTGCTGACAAGCTTGCTAACTTGGGTAAAGAATCCAGAATTGTTTCTATCTTCAATGAGGTTGTATCATTACCATTGAATGTTAGAGCTTCAATGAAGCTAGAAGGTGATGGGATACCTAACTTCAGATTCAGACAGAAGAAAAATAAGTTCGTTATCAATGAAAACACCTAGCAATAAGCTCCTCTCTAGCACCTTTTTGTACATAACATCCATGTGTGTTGCTACGAACTCCCGGAGGAAGAACAACTTTCTTCTTACCCATTATAAATTATTTTGTTCAATCATGTATCATAGGGTGAGTCCAATCACCCATCTCACCGTTCCCGAGGCCTATGTCTTCCCCCGTGTAATTATGGTTTTTGATATATATATATATAGAGAGAGAGAGAGAGGGGTTGGAGTTATGCCTCAACTCCTCCATCATGATGATGGAATTATTAAAAAAAGAAAACTTACATGACATACATAAACATGCCATTTCATTTTAAAATATTGTTGGTAGAGAATCTCCCAACCTCTAATATAACCATAACTGAATCAACCAAATGAAATAAAACTCTTTAATGAACTTCTATGACTAAAAGCTCATGCTTGGTTATCATTTCAAAATCATGTCCAAATTATTCTAGAAACTTCTTTTACATTATATGTAAAATCATCAAAATCTTAAAGGCATATAAAAGTTTAACTGAAGGCATAAAAAGTAAAAGACATGACAAGCAATTTACCGTAAAGGGTAAACCTTTAGGCTGAAATTCCATCATATATTTTGGGTTTAGAGCTTAGACTTAAGGTTTCCCTTGATATAAAGTGGCAAGAATCAAGAAGGAGATAAGAAACCTGATAGTAACAATAAGTAATCCCTGAGGAAATACTTCAAAAATGGACATTACAAAACAATAAGACAAAAGGAAAGAGCTACCAAAGCAATTCAAGAACCTCACTTTGATAATTTAGATGCAATTAAAGAGCTATCAAAGTGTTAAGGAGAAACCAATTCGATAAATCCCTCTCATCCCTGCAAATTTCTAGAATAGATGAAAAAACACACACAAACAAAAACTTCGAAAATAAATATAATTCAATAGATCCCAAAGAAAAAGAAAATCATAATTAAACCCTAAAAGACAATTGCAAGATAAATTTTTCATACATACAGAAGCAAATAAATAGATATTCGAAATGGAAATAAGGGAAACAGAAGTAGGCACATGAGTTTTAAGTTGACACGGTAAGAATGACACAAAGGCATCATTACAGAGAAACTTTCATTCAAGAAGTATAAAAATCATATAATGAATAAATGGGCAGTTGGAACTCAAATGAAACTAGAGGCCTGAATCCCGTCATCAATTACCACCCACTTAAGAAGGTGAATTGATTCGAGCACAAAATTGGAGGAGCATTTCTTTGTGAAAAGAGATGAAAGAGACGATGTTTCTAGAGCTACCGTCAGTGTGTAGGAATGGAAACCTGGAGTGAGCAAGCAGTGGACACCTAAAATATTTTATTTTTATCCATCTTGCCACTTTAACCTTGCATAATTGATGTAATTACTGCCATTGGTCGACCACACTTGGTTTTTCTATATAATAGAAAAATAGAAACAACAACAACAATAACATACCAATTATTATCCCACACATGAAGTCGGGAGAGTGTACTGTGTGCGCATACCTAGCATTTATGTATATGTATAATAGAAATGCAAGCAAAAAAAGAAAGAAATATGAAAAATTACCAGCTATGTCCATTTAGAAGTAGCTCATTAAAAAAATTGGTCAATTGATAAAATATTACTAATATAAGCCAAATTAGCCAATTAGCTATTTGTAGCAAAAAAATATCAAAATTTTGCTTTGTTTTGAGTTGGTGTTATTGGAATAGATTGGGCACAACTTAAGGAGGTTGAATCTCAGTTTTGGGATGATTTGGTGAAGTTTAGAGGTGGTTTGAATCGAAAATTCGAAGTAAAAACTGAACATGAAAAAAATGATATGTGTATCACACTGTGTATCATGAGTGTATCACATATGTATCATATTTGTATCAATTGTGTATCACATGTATATCCATGTATACATGAGTGTGAGATACATGCGTGATACATGTGTCACATAAGACTTTTTTGAACTCGATTTAATTACAAATTTTGATACAAAACCAATCCAAATCACCTCCAATCTTCCTCAAATTTTATATATTGACTTATCTATATATTTTCAATGAATTTCAACTATACCCATTGAAAAAGTTCTTTTTTTGTTTAGATTTTTGGAATATTGTATATATTTTTGTATTTCATCACCTTATTTGCTACCTCATCAATGGAATTTCCTGTCCGTCTTGTATCTAGTGTTGCTAATAACGCTTAAAAATATGGAATGTGATTTTTACATGTGATTCTTTGAGAGAAAGAATCCCATTATTTGGTTTTTCAATTTTTGTTGGCTAGTTTTGGTAAGTCTATCACTAATGACTAGAGGTTTGTAAATTGAGATTTATTTGGGACATTTGTGTAAGTTTCCCAAGAAAAGTTCCTCGGGCAACAACTCTGAGCGACCCAAGAAAGTCCATATTACAACGCTTAGGCCCAACATAAAGCCCATTCAACTTGATCGACGATGATCTTTCCATTTCCAATACAGTTCTGGTCAGTGTCAGCAGATCTTGACTCTATGTTGACTGTTGTGTTATTTGAAAGCTAAAGATCGCAGCTTTCTTCAGTAGAAATCATTATCCAGGTGACATTGCCATCTTGTTTATATTAAGAAATTCCAACTTAAATGCTTTAGTACTAGCAATTTTTATTTTATCACCCAATTAAATTGAAGCATTCTTCTCTGCATTTTCACTTAGTTGGGCGATCTTTTCATCATACTTATGAACTTATGAATGCTGTTTTCTAGTAAATTTCAGGAACACCCCACCCAGAAATAATATTTCCCTGTACCTTTGTTTACTGTTTGGTAGAAAATTCTTGATACGATAAAGTAAACTTAAAAATATTTCTAATTCAGTTTCTGGGTTTGTCCTTGAGAATTGTATATCACATAAAAGGAGCGGTCTTGGTGCTTGAAATGTTTCTTTCAGCTTAGTATACTGTTCTGCCTGAATTTGGTACTGCATTTGTTGCGTTGCTCAATTTATGAATAAATTGTCCTTTTAGCCTCTTTTCTTGGTACTGTTAATTATAGTATTTTTTATATGGTGAAGCAAAGGCAACAAGTTTTCTTATTCAATTTTTCGGTTTGTCATTCAAAATGATATGTCACAAAAGGACCAGTGTTTAGTTTGAAATTGTTCTTACAGAATCCTACATTGTTCTGCTTGAATTTGCTGCAGCATTTGTTGTTATTGATATACTTATGCATGGTGTTGGTTGGTTTTCGTGAGTTTAAGTGACATCTAAGTTTTGCAGGTGTCAGTAATTAAGATGGATGTGCATTTAAAATACGCGTTTGGTAGATTTCAGGAGCAATTTGGATCTGGCCCTGGACTTGGTCCTGGATCCGGAACCAATCTTATGAAGATAGATGGTATTGCACCGCCTTTCATTAAGTCTATATATAGAGCTGCTGCAGCTTTGTATAGGACTGATCCTTGGAGGCGGCTGCGCCCAGGTCATCTTTTCGGTGTAAGGGTAGGGAAGGATTCAGATTGGTCTGGCAGAAAACAGCCATTTTCTTGTATCCAATTTATTGGTGGGGATGGTGGGGATATAGGTCTTTATATGTTTAGGTCGGAAAATGATGCGAAGAAGATGACTGGCCCTAGGGAGACAATTCGGGTTCCAAATGTTGAGGTTTTGCGGGTTACTTATGATTTGGACTCTGTGATGCTCCCTTCAAATAAGAAATTTGTTATGTCATTGGCATTGGAGGTGTCAGGTGAAGATCGATATCCGGTGGTTGACGTTGGTCGCTGCACAACCACTGGTGAGCTTCAGTTTAGGAATCCAACACTTGAAGAGCTTAGATTTGTGTACGCAGTTATGCAAGGAGCTTCTCTTCTGCACCCTTTGCTTCAGCAAGACTATGGTGCAGCTCCAAAGTGGTCTAGAGTAATATATTTCGAACCTTTTATTGAAACTGTTGATGTCCAATGGGCTGCAGAAATGGCCAAAGGAAATGATCTTGTGGCAGTTACAATTTCACACCCTCCTGGTCGAGGATATCAGGAAAAGTATAGCTCGTCATCAAGTTCCACTCCCACCAAACATTCTGAAGCGCAAAAGGAGGAGACATTTATTGATGTGAAATCAAATGTAGCTGTCTGTTTGAGGGAGTGCATGCTGTGTGGGGAAAAGGTCAGCAGAGAACAGTCAGTTTGCTGCGGTCATTGCTCTGCAGTGGTCTATTGCAGTTCCGTCTGCCAGAAGCAGCATTGGAAGGACGCGCACAAAGATGTTTGCGGACTTTACAGGGCCATGATGGAAAGAGAAGAAGAGCTGGCAATGAAGATCTTCATCTTTAATTGTTCTGCTGAGCAGCCCTGTAAATGGCTTGAATCACTTGGCATTCACCAGAAGGGCATGTGGAGAAGAAAATGTAATTGTTATTTCCATTGCCCATTCGGTCTTCTTCCTGTTCCGGGTGGACTTTGGGATTCATGGGGCGGCTTGGACAAGAATGAATACCCTCATGATTCACCTTTTCATAATCATTTTAGAGATGGGATATCAAGCTCAGTCTTCTTATCTGGTTGGCTAGAGTACTACAGCCTCCGGTCATTACCACTAACGAGTCCCGTTGTAGATATTCTGTCTCATCCCTTGACAATCTATTACATATTGACAGCACTCAACATCAGCTCAAAGAATCTGTTACTCAAAAACAAAGAGGTGATCTTCCACTACATTGGACCTGAAGGTGAGTTAGATTGGATGCCAGCTTTTGCTGAGATTGGTCATCTACTCCACGGAATGGGCAATATACACATAATAATGGTCGGGCCAGAAGTCCCCACTAATTTATCCGGGACAACTTCTGGAATAGGTAGCAGAGTGAGGGTAAACCTTGTAAGGGGTCTTTACCAGGACGAAGCCAGCTATCTGCCAACTCCTCATGTTATCGTGTCTTTGAATTGTGGGTTAGGAAGCTATTCATGTTGGCATGGAGCTCTTGACTTGATAAAATCCATGAACGTTCCAGCTTATTTCACCAATGAGTCCGAACTTTCGTGCTCAAGTAGTAAACAAGTTATTCGCGCTGCAGGGTTACATATCAGCTATCCTGTAACGCCAAATCCTTTCCGTTCTCCTGTGAGGATTTTTGGCACTTCCACTAATTTCCCATCATATAGCAATTGTTTTTTGTTAGGAGTAAATACATGAATTAGGATATCCACTAAACTAAAGCCATGTTGATGTTGTAATTCCCAAGTCTTGCACACTGTTGTCAATATTCAGCTGTATGTTGATCATCTGAGGGGTAATGGAATCTTGGTTTGTTTCTTTTATCAAGTAATTACTCCATTGTTTAGCAACTTCACTTTTATTTGTTTTCTGTTCATCGGTCTGATGTATATTAGTAAAAAGACTACCATGGCAACTTTTGTCATGCGCATCCCGCTCACCTTCAAATTTTCTGAATAGTAAAAAGAAGTGAAGATAAAATAGAAAAGAGCCGTGAACTATTGTTTATAAGATTAATAAATTTAATATATATTTATGTAAAAATTGGTTATTGAGAATTCGTACTAAGTTTTATGAAAATTCTAAGACATTAAGGAACAAACGCTAAAAGGTAAAAATATTTTTTTTATCGTCCTTCCTCTTATATATAACAATGTTGAATTTAGCGAAAAATTGACACAATGGAATGAGGGATAAGCAAAAATATGTTGTTCAACTCTAGAGAGTAAGTGATAACAATCACCAACTTAAATAATATAAGGCGAATTTACAATCAGTAAAAATATAAATGAGAATCCGACCTAGTCTCCTCTCTTCGTTCCCATAATCCGCTGGACTACTAGTCCTTAGCTGAAAAGTTAATTAACATGCTACCTGTTACGCGGCGCCTTCCTGAGATGCTTTGGAAGGGCGACGTAAGGCTAAGCAACCAAT
>ML271129.1:0-70717 GCA_005239495.1 Nicotiana undulata
CAATTCAAACCACATAGCCTCATTTGCACTTAGTTATTTTCCTAGAACCATTTTCATACCTCATTTCCTCTCTTCAAAGCTCCGATATTCTTTTTATGCTTTTATTTTGTATTTTTTTTTGTACTTTTCTTTTGGAGCTTGATTTCAAGAGAGTACCTTCCTTGTTTCAATTTTGACACTACACCCCCTACTTAGGCTTTTTGCCTCATTCTCAATATTCAAGGAGGGATGGGTTCAAAAGAGGAATTATTTTTCAAGAGGGAAAGGCTAGTATTGAGGTGACCACAGAAAAGTTCTAGGCTCAAATGGGATAACTAGTGATAATATATATACAAAGGTGGCTTAAAAGGCTAACGGGTTTTTANGAAAAACCAACCGGGCAAGTTCTAGATGATGGAAGCAAACACAAGAATTATTTATACAAACACTAACACACATGGCACATGAATCGATCAAGCATGGATCAATTTATTTTTATTATTGTATTATATTTTTTTTATAGGAGTTTAGAGAAATAATTTCGAGCTAGTATGTAAAGAGTCACTACAAGAGCCAAGAATTTATCACAAAAATTGTTTTGCACCATGCAACTTATTTGTTTTCATTTAAAACTCATTTGTTTTCTTTTTCCGGAGGGGTATTTCTTAGATCACATTTCTCATACAAGATATTAATTTCTTTAGTACCAAATACTCCAAGAGTCTCTTCCTAGCAACACAAGACTAATTCCCTTAAGAAAGTTGTCACACCATCTATCATAGGGACAAGTCACCCGGTTCACTTCAAAATGTATTTCTTGGGAAAGAACCGTAGCATGAAGAAAACCCAAGAAAGTATTATTACTACGGAAATGAAATGAACTAACTACTAAAAATGAAATTAAGAAGCTAAAAGTTAAAGATAAAATCAACTGCTAAAACAACTAAACCAAATCATACAAAGCCCGGCAAGGGCACATCATATCTATAAATAACAGTAAAGCCCGGCAAGGGCACATAACAATGTCATCACCCAAGTCATAGATAGATATAATGTATAGAAACAACAAATATGCACATGCCACCCCCAACGTTAAATATTGCAGTGACCTCACTGCACAATATCAAAATAAAAGATCAAAGTTTGAGGGTCTCCCTAAGGTCTGCATCAGACTAGCAGACTGTATTGGAAGAATGGCTGGTCAGAATGACATAGGGTCATCACATACTTGGGCAGTTGCCTAGTCGTATTTTTTTTGTGCCTTCTTTGCACTGCGTTTGGCCCCCCCGGTGTCCTAAATGTGCTCAAATCAACTACAAAAAAAAAAGGGAAACTTGGCTGATTGGTTAGAAATAATATAAGAAGCTATTCTAAAAAGAAAATTTTCAACGATGGGTTGCCTCCCACCAAGCGCCGCATTTAACGTCGTGGCACGACGCAAGTCAACTTTTACCACTTTTCTTGCCACTTTGATGATATGAATTGGGCACCTAGCTTGGAATCAAGCTTATGCCCACGGGCGGTGGGAGGTGGTAGAGAGATGACCGGACCAAGCCTGAAATTCTTCATTCTGCACTTCTTGGCCCGTATGTGAGGGATGTCATTTTGTCTCCTTTGTTCTTCAAATTGCAAGATGTACGGCACGAAATTTTCCTCCTCGCAATACTCCAAGGACTCATGTAGTTCAACTTCCGTTTCACCAAACAATTCCAAGGTTGAGAAATGCTTGGAATGTGCCTTCAAACTCCCAACTTGCAATTTTTCTTCAATTTTGACATCCTCATTTTCCCCCGGAATTGAGTCAACATACAACATACAACATACAAGGAATCCACCCCCACCCCACACTTAAAATGAGGACATGTCCTCATGGCTAAACAAAATAGAGTAAGGGAAAGGGGACTTCCCTGATAGCTCAATCCTGATCAGAGACGGAGTCTGCGTCGACATTGCACGCCCGACCCAAAGCACGGAGCCAGCCTATGATTTTCTTCTCTGATTTCTGCTGCTGAGTGGCCATCTCATCAACTCTTGTGCCCAAATAAACTACAAAGGTCCTCAACCCCGCTATATCATGCTCTAAGCGGTTCAACCACTGTCCCTGACTGGCTTCAGATGGGCCTGCAACTACCGCAGCCTGTGGTGGCTCAGGCTGCTCATTCGTAGTATCCACATCAACATCTACGTGGTGGTGCTCATCTACTTCTTCAACCTCGTCACTATCATCAGAGTCTTGCCCAGTCAACTCCTCAGGTTCTACCCTTTCCTTGCCAATTTTGACCCTCTCGGCTGTAAATGGATGCAGTGTAGGGACTTGGCCGTCCATAGCCAGGTTATGTGGCACATTTGCTTGAAAGCACAACCGGGTGACCAATGACGGGCAGTACAAACCGTATCGTGGAACCTTGACACGCTGGAACATCTCATCATGGATTACTCTGGCCACGTCGAACGGAACATTATTCATGAAGCACCGAATTAAGCACCCGCGAGGTATGTTTACCTCGGACAGGTTCTTGGATGGTAGGAGGCGGGTGTTTATAAAGTACAACCAGCACTTGGCTTCAAACCAGAGAGCCGAGGAGTGGAATTTGTTCCCATATTTGTATCATTGCAGAGTGGCCCCTGGTTGATAGATTACCCCAACGAATTGAGCCCAAGGAGTATGCTGGATCCTGTAGATTTGGTACCCATCTTCGTACCCGTCAGCCGGTGGAGGTAGCCTATACAAAATCCTGATAGTTTCCAAAGAGGCATCGACCGGTTTCCTGCGTACTATCACAACATGGTTCACATGTTCTGGCAGGTTTGCATATAATTCCCGTACAAGAATAACATTTGCAACATCAGGCTCCTCCAAAAATATACTTAGGCCTCGGCGACGCAGCTCATCGGGTATAGTGGGGCAAGTTACCTCTAACGCCCTGGAGTCCATAGCCTGCTCTGGCACAATGGTTTTGGCCTCTTTTTGATTAAATATGTCCTGGGCTTTAGCAGACACGAACTTTTGATTGTTGTAAGGCCTAGAATCTACGGATTTCCGGGGCCGCCCCCCGGTGTTAGTTGGCACTGGGCGGCTGGAGGAGGTATCTGTTGCATGACGCTTACGAGGAGGCATGATACCTGCAAATATTCCAACATTAGCCCAATACAATGCAGTGACCCAACCATGTCTACTCAGACTTCACCACAAACTTTGTCACAACGCGTCCTCCCAAGAGGCATTTTGACAAACACGTGGGAGGCACTGGTCGAATAAATGACCAAGAGTTTTACCAACCCACAAGAATCACCACTCGTATGAACCCAATAAGCATATCATCCGAATAGTGCACCCATCAGCCCCTACACAGCCATTACCAAGTATTTCTACACAACAGGGAAGCCTAATCTCTATTTTTTCAACCCAAGAAAAACAAAGAAACTACAGAAAATAAAATTACAACAAAAAGTAAAAGGGAAGAAGAGAATACATACCAGTAGAGAGGGTGAAATAAGGAGAGTAATGTGTAGCAGCTTGCTAAGGATGGAGGGGGAGGGGAAATTTAAGTGAAGTAGAAGAATAAGGGGGAGGGTTTACTGGTGGTGTAATGAGAGAATGAGGGGGGGAAGTAGGAATGTGGGGCGGTGGGGGTTAAACTTAATAGGGTTATGGGAATTAAAATAAATAACACAAAGTAACAAAAAGAAAATAAAAAAATAAGTAACTTACCTGTAGGTGAGCATACTAGCGCGGCCTTAGCGCGGGCGCGCTAGTCTGAAGCGGGGAAGGCAGTGAGAAATCCCACTAGCGCGGGTTTAGCGCGACCGCTCTAGTGGAAAACTTATTGAGGCAGTGAGAAACCCCACTAGCGCGGCCTTAGCGCTGACTTAGCGCGGGCGCGCTAGTGGGACTATCTTTTGGACAGTGAGAAACCTGACTAGCGCGGCCTTAGCGCTGGCTTAGCGCGGGCGCGCTAGTCCAGGCGTTCCCCAATGCCTTCATGACAATTTTCTTTCTTTTGGGAGTTCCGGCTCGCCTATTTTTCTCGAACACCTGCACACGTTAGTATCACTCCTAAAAACACTATAAACGTTGGGTTGCCTCCCAACCAGCGCTTGATTTAACGTTGCGGCACGACGAGTACAACAATCAATGGGTTGCCTCCCATGAAGCGCTTGATTTAATGTCGCGGCACGACGCAGAATGAGCGTATTTAAGGATCGCCCAACCTCTGTGGTTCATTGAGTCGCACTACAGACAACTCTTTCGTTTCATCCAATCCCACATACATTTTGAGTCTTTGGCCATTAACCTTGAAGGTGTTGGTGCCACTTTCACTTGTTATCTCCACAGCCCCATACGAGAACACTTCTTTAACATAGTACGGCCCAGACCATCGGGACTTAAGCTTACCAGGAAACTGTCTCAACCGTGAATTATACAATAATACCTTGTCTCCCGATTTGAAATGTCTATCCACAATGTTCTTGTCATGTATCCTCTTCATTCTTTCCTTGTATAGCCTTGTACTTTCAAAAGCGTGATATCTGAATTCCTCCAGCTTATGCAGCTCTGTCAGTCTATTTTCCCCAGCAGCATCGGGGTCCATGTTCAATTTCTTTAAGGCCCACCAAGCTTGATGTTCAAGCTCCACAGGAAGATGGCAGGCCTTCCCAAATACCAACTTGTATGGGGACATACCGATTGGTGTTTTGAATGCGGTTCGGTAGGCCCAGAGTGCATCGTCATTCTTTTTTGCCCAATAAATTCTTGTGGCGTTTATAGTCTTCGTGAGAACACTCTTGATCTCTCGGTTCGAAACCTCTACCTGCTCGCATGTTTGGGGGTGATACGGGGTGGCCACCATGTGGCGCACATCATATTTAGCCAGCAACTTCTCAAAGACCCTCTTACAAAAGTGTGTGCCCCCATCACTGATAATAGCTCTCAGAATTCAAAACCGGGTGAAAATATTCTTCTTCAAAAACCCCACCACCACTCTCGAATCATTGGTGGGGAATGCTGCAGCTTCCACCCATTTGGACATGTAATCCACAACAACAAGTAAATACTTATTACCGTACGAGCTGACAAAGGGAACCATGAAATCGATCCCCCAAGCGTCGAACACCTCAACTCCTGTATTGGCTTCATAGGCATCTCATGTCGCGAGATATGTTTCCCGTTATTTGGCATTCATTGCATCCTTTTACCCACTGGTGGGCGTCCTTGAAAATCGTTGGCCAGTAAAAACCGGCCTCTAACACCTTCGCTGTTGTCCGGACTCCTCCAAAGTGTCCCCCATAAGGTGACGCGTGACAAGCCTGCAAAACCAAAAATTGTTCTATCTCGGAGACGCATCTCTGGATCATGTTATCAATATAAATTCTGAACAAATACGGTTCGTCCCAATAATAATTTCTGCAGTCACGATAAAATCGTTTCTTTTGCACAGATGAGAGCTCATAAGGGTCGATGCCACATGCAAGGTAATTAGTACTGTCTGCGTACCATGGCACCTCTTCCACACTTGTGGCCAGCAACTGCTCATCTGGAAAGGTTTCCAGAATATCCTCAGATTCAGCCTCCTTTTCAGCACCTTCAAGGCGTGATAAATGATCGGCGACTTGGTTATCCATTCCCTTACGGTCACGAATCTCCAAGTCAAACTCTTGTAAGAGTAGCACCCAAAGAATTAGGCGCGGCTTAGACTCTCTTTTCTCAACTAAGTACCGAATGGATGTGTGATCAGTGTACACAATCACCTTTGACCCAATCAAGTAAGACCTGAACTTGTCAAAGGCAAACACTACAGCCAACATCTCTTTTTCTGTTACCATGTAATTCAGTTGAGCTCCACTCAATGTCCTACTTGCGTAGTAAATTGGGTGCATTACCTTGTCTCTGTGCTGCCCCAACACGGCTCCCACAACGTAGTCACTATCATCACACTTGAGCTCGAACGGTTGCTCCCAGTCGAGGTCAAATCGGTGTTGTGACTAACCGCTTCTTTAGCTCCTTAAAAGCCACCATGCAATCATCGGAAAACACAAATGGGTTATCTTTTTCTAGCAACTTACAGAGAGGGTTGGCAATTTTGGAGAAATCCTTGATGAATCGCCGGTAGAATTTGGCGTTCCCCAGGAAGCTAGGAATAGCTTTGACTGTCGTGGGTGGTGGAAGTTTTTCAATCACCTCGACCTTGGCTCTCTCCACCTGAATACCTTTACTTGAAACCAAATGCCCCAAGACGATTCCTTCTTGTACCAAGAAATTGCACTTTTCCCAATTCAACGCCAGGTTCGTCTCTATACACCTCTTCAGCACACGGTTTAAATTTTCTAGGCATTCATCAAACGAATTTCCCACTATTGAGAAATCGTCCATGAAGACCTCCATGATATCTTCCACCATGTCTGTGAAAATGGCCATCATGCACCGTTGAAATGTTGCAGGTGCATTGCAGAGGCCAAAGGGCATCCTTCTGAAAGCAAACACCCCATAAGGGCATGTGAAGGAGGTCTTTTCCCTATCCTCCGGGGCAATAGAAATCTGGTTGTACCCCGAATACCCGTCAAGGAAACAAAAGTGAGACCTCCCTGCTAGCCGGTTGAGCATCTGATCAATGAAAGGAAGTGGGAAGTGGTCTTTGCGGGTAGCAAGATTAAATTTTCGGTAGTCCATGCATATTCTCCAACCCGTGACGATTCTGGTGGATATAAGCTCGTTTTTATCATTCTTTACCACCGTCATACCACCCTTCTTTGGTACACACTTTACTGGGCTAACCCAGGTGCTGTCAGAGATGGGGAAAATGATTCCCGCATCTAACCACTTTATAATTTCCTTCTTCACCACTTCTTTCATATTCGGGTTCAAGCGCCTTTGGTGTTCCCTGGAAGGTCTGTGTCCCTCTTCCAGGAGAATCTTATGCATGCAATAGGCTGGGCTGATCCCTTTGATATCTGCCATGGTCCACCCAATGGAAGTCTTGCACTCTGAGAGTACCCGTAACAGCTGTTGTTCCTACACATCTAACAAGCCAGATGAGATAATAACAGGTAATGTAGAGTTAGGTCCAAGAAACGCATACCTGAGATGGGCTGGTAAAGGTTTCAGCTCTAACTTGGGTGGTTCTTCAACAGAGGGTTTGGCTGGCGGACTCTCTCTCTTTTCTAAGTGTAAAGGTTCAATTTCGAGAGTCCTCGGCCACATCCCTTTTCCTTCCAGAGCTAAGACCCACTCTGCCAATTCTTCACCTTTCACATCATCTAAGTTCATCAAACATGCAGCCAAAGTGTCCCCAACAGTCAGGGACGCATCATCTTTGTCCAGTATCACGTCCACGACAATGAAATCATATGGCACATAATAAGAGCCAAATACATAGTATATAATTAAGGAAAGTTCAACTAGCATTATATTCATAAAGTAAACTAGGGTATTAGCTTTGAAATCAACTGAAAGATTCTCGGAAGTAATTACAATTACAGGGAATCCGATATAGTTAAGGAAAGTATCATATAAGTGAGGAAAGCATTCAAAAATTGGTACCGAATTACAAAGGAAATACACAAGATCATCTATTCAAAGAAAGCATCACAGTCCTCAGGATTCTTACATAAAAGGATCAATATAAATCAACAAGTAGACAACTAGTAGGGTAGAGGTCAGAGTTTTCAAACATTTAAATAGAAGTCACTGATTGACACGAAGATATACTCATAGAAATCAACGGGAAGAGGTCATAACAGTGAATCATACCAAAAGCCATAAAGAACACACGATACACATAGTCAAATAATAAGGATCAACCTAGAACACTAGGGTATCAGCAATAACAGTTCAAACAACGAGAAATCATGAGATAATCTCTTAAACATAGCATAGATGGATAACATCAAAAAGGGAATACTGTTTTGAGAACAGGGTATAGAAACCCTAGTTTTTTTGAAATTGTTAAAAAACAAAATTTCCCGGAGAAAAACATAGAGAAGCTTCACGATATTGTAAATATAGAACAAATCTTAAAAGAAAATCTAAGATATAGAAGATTAGGGTTTCGTGGAACCCATAAAGAGGGAAAACCTCGTAGATGGCACCGATTTAGGTCTGAGAAATTGTAACACTTACTCAAACGGTCGGGGAAAGGCTGGAAAGTGGCAAGAGGCCCAAAGGAGGTGAGTGAACCGCTCCAGGTTCGTCTGAAGAACTCAAGATATCACTGAGTAGGTGAGAGACATGTAGATGGCCAGGAGATGATGGAGAACCAGGTTTTCAGTGAGAATCCACCGGAGAAGACGAACAGATACCATCGGAGAAGACGAAGTCAAGGAGACTTCTAGAGAGTTGTAGAGATAGAGAGAGACAGAGAGATAGAGAGAGGAACCGTCTTGAAGGAAAATGATACGGAGGGGGGGGTTAGGTTAGAGTTAAATTAGGAAAATATAACCTGGGTCGTTGATCTAATCTGATCAACGGCTCAGATTGAATTGGGATTGGGTCGGGTCGGTTTAGGATCTGGGTTGGGTATTTTTTAATGGGTTTGGGTTGGGTATTTAATGGGTTTGGGCTGGGTATAATTTAGGCTGGAGTTTAAATAAAAAATTGGCTATTTGTTAAATACCCATTAAAAATAGATAAATAATTAATAAAATATAGCTAATAATTAGATAAAATGAAATTAAGGCTAAATAAGTATAATTAATGTAATTTAACTAGCATTTAAAATATAAGATGACTAATTACTGAATAAAATAGCATAAAATGTACAATTAGGCTATAATTGCAAAATTATTGTAATTATAGCCAAATAATGCCAAAATGGCTAATTTGTGAAATAATAAAATCCCAATAGGATTAAACATAATATATAAATAACCTATTGAGTAAGAAAATGATTTGAAATTGTTTATAACATCACTTATGCATAATTATGAATAATTATGGAACATAAAATGTTAAATAAACAGGAAAATGATTTGATAAAATTACGGAAAATTATGGAAAAATATCGATTACTGCAAAGAGTGATTCTGAAAGATTATATGCAAGTTAGAAAATAATTTGAGGAAAAATTGGGTATCAACAGCTGCCCCTCTTTACCCGGGAAAGATGAAAGAGTTGTCGGGTAAAGATGTGATGGCCAATTTTGACCGAGTAGAGATAGTATGGAAGATTTAGGCCGCACCCTGGTTTCTGAGTTGCCTACATATCCCTTTTTACAGGAATCAGGACATATGTAGTTCCGGAATCATCGGCGAAATATACCGGTGACATTTTACAAGAACGGACGCAAGGTGCGAGGTAAGGTAAAATAGGAAGGGCTTACGAGGTTGTTTGGGGAACTGGAGCGGTCCGCTCTTGCCTATCTGGCTGTCCTGGCTGGATTACCTGTAAATAGAGAACAGGCGGATATTGTGCATAATATAAACATGATGCAAGTTCCCGTTGGACTATGAATGTTGTCTTCGGACGTTTTAGGATGATGCCCTTAGACCATGATGTCCTGGGCCATGAATCGCTTGGTGCGGGATTCGCAGGCTATGAAATGATGTTCTCGGGGCATGATGATGGTGGCTCTGAACCATGATGCCTTTGAATAATGGTGTGCAAGTTGAATAAAAGAGATCCTCAGGTCATGAAATGATGTTCTCGGGCCATGAGGATGGTTCCTATGAACAATGACACCTTTGGGCAAGTTGGCGATATTTCAGCCCATGAAGAATGATGTAGTATGATGCTGACAAGACAGAGCTTAGTCTTGCGATTTGCGAAAGAAAAGAGGGGCAGAGCTTATCCCGAAAGAAAGCGTAAATAAATAACGTAACGAAAGGTGATTGATTTGAAAAGGTAGATAAGAGCTTTGCGTAATGAAGTAGAATGCGGAGAGTGGTAGTGTGGAACCTCGGAAGGCAGAATGATAGTCTTACGCAACGCAGGAAATAAATGCAGGGGAGGTAGCGCTTAACCTTGGAAGGCGGAATGGTAGCCTTGTGCAATGCAAGAATAAAGTGCAGGAGAGGTAGCGTAGAACTTTGGAAGGCAGAATGGTAGCCTTATTCAATACGAGAAATGCAGGGAGGCAGTGCTTAGTCTCGGAAGGCAGAAATGTAGCCCTATGCAAAGATTCAAATGCAGGGGAGGTAGAGCTTAACCTCGGAAGGAAGAATGGTAGCCTTATGCAAAGATGCGAATGCAGGGGAGGCAGAGCTTAACCTCGGAAGGCAGAATGGTAGCCTTATGCAAAGATGCGAATGCAGGGGAGGTAGAGCTTAACCTCGGAAGGCAGAATTATAGCCTTTTGCAATGTACAATGCAGATGGAGGTAGAGCTTAACCTCGGAAGGAAGAATGGTAGCCTTATGCAAAGATGCGAATGCAGGGGAGGTAGAGCTTAACCTCGGAAGGCAGAATAGTAGCCTTGTGCAATGTGAGAAAATGCAGGGAGACAGTGCTTAGTCTCGTAAGGCAGAACAGTAGCCTTATGCAATGCGAGAAAATAAAATGACAGGAAGAGTTCTTAGCTGATGATAAATTTTGGCGATATGATTGTTGTGAATGAAGTGTTGTTTGCGATAATAGTAAGCGTCGGCATGTGCGACGAGTTCGAGAGCGTATCTTTGAGAAATATGCGTCTTGTAGGGATAATAAGATGTTTTGGGCTTTCGCCGTATTTGTGCGTGCATCCAAAGAAAAATTGTGAGTTCTGTAAAGGGGAAGGTTAGTTCATATCCCTGCTGGCTCGGCTTGGCCTATCTGCTTGATAATGATAAATTTTTTGTACCATGGGGGTAGCGTTGCTAAACAAGCTGTTTTGGGAAGTAAATATGCATGGTTTTATAAAATATAACATACAATTTAAAACAAATTTCTTTGGATGAACCGACAACCACGATGCGGTTCAAGACATTGCAGCCTCTCTTGCTACGGAATTTTGAGGGTCCTCCTCAAAATTCTGCCCCAGTTTGATAGGTGAATGCGTCTGGCTACTGCTTGTGCGGCGATTGGCTTAACTTGCTTCCGAATTTTGAGGTCCCTCCTTAAAATTCTGCCCCAATTTCCATTCGTGGGGAACTAAAAAATTTATTAAAATATGACCGAACCCATAGGGCTGCCTACGTATCCATTCTTAAATTGGAATCAGGTCAGGCGTAGTTCAATTTACAACATTGAGACAAGCATAAAGAGCTACACATAGTAGCGCTTGACTGCATATGAGTTGATTGGTTTAGGCCAAACTTCTCCATCCATTTCTGCAAGTATGAGTGCTCCTCCTGTCAGCACTCGGTGAACCATGTACGGTCCTTGCCAGTTTGGAGAGAATCTCCCTTTGGCTTCGTCTTGACGAGGGAAGATTTTCTTTAACACCAGTTGCCCCGGTGTGAATCGTCTTGGCCCGACTTTCTTGTTAAAAGCTCTAGTCATTCTGTTCTGATATAGCTGACCATGACAAACTGCATTCATTCTCTTTCCGTCTATGAGAGCCAATTGCTCATAACGGCTTCTTACCCATTCTGCGTTGCTGAGCTCAACTTCTTGTATGATTCTCAGAGATGGAGTTTCAACTTCAGCAGGAATGACGGCTTCTGCACCGTATACCAACATGTAAGGAGTGGCCCCAGTTGATGTGCGAACCGTGGTGCGGTATCCCAGTTGGGCGAATGACAGCTTCTCGTGCCACTGCTTGTGTTTCTCTATCATCTTTCTTAATATCTTCTTGATGTTCTTGTTGGTATCCTCAACAGCTCCATTCATCTGCGGTCTGTATGCTGTGGAGTTCTTATGCTTTATCTTGAAGGTTTCACTCATTGCTTTCATCAAATCACAATTTAGGTTGGAACCATTGTCGGTGATGATCGACTCTGGAACTCCGAACCGACAAACAATGCGGTCGCGGACAAAGTCGGCCATGACCTTCTTAGTAACTGCTTTGTAAGATGTTGCTTTGACCCATTTGGTGAAATAGTCAATGGAAACCAGCATAAACCTGTGTCCATTGGAGGCTGCATGCTCAATTGGTCCAATAACATCCATGCCCCAAGCGGCGAACGGCCAGGGTGAACTTGTTGCATTAAGCTCACTGGGAGGTACCTTTATCATATCCCCATTTATCTGACATCGGTGGCATTTGCGGACATACTGGATGCAATCTGTTTCCATGGTCATCCTTAAATAACCAGCCCGGAGTATCTTCTTTGCTAGAACAAACCCGTTCATATAAGGACCGCATGTACCAACATGTATTTCCTCCAACAACTTCGTTGCTTCCTTTGCTTCGACACATCTTAGCAAACCCAGATCGGGACTCCTCCTGTACATTATTACTCCGCTATGAAAGAAATTGTTTGGTAACCTTCGAAGAGTGCGCTTCTGAGTAGCGTTTGCAAGCTCTGGGTACTCTCCCTCTGCCAAGTACTCATTGCTATCATGAAACCAAGGTTTTCAGTCTGATTCCTCTTCGACATGGGCACAGTAAGCCGGCTGATTGTGGATCCCCACTGGGATGGGATCAATGAAGTTCTTGTCTGGATGCTTGATCATAGATGACAAGGTAGCCAATGCATCGGCGAACTCATTCTGGATTCTGGGAACGTGCTGGAATTCAATCTTTGTGAACCTCTTTCTCAATTCCTGCACACGATGTAGGTAGGCAGTATCTTGGAATTCTTGGTCGCCCATTCTCCTCGGACTTGGTGTATTAATAAGTCTGAATCACCAATCACTACTAATTCCAGAACATTCATGTCGATGGCCAAGTTGAGCCCCAGGATGCAGGCCTCATATTCAGCCATGTTATTGGTGCAGGGGAACCTGAGTTTGGCGGATACCGGGTATTGCTGACCGGTTTCTGAAATTAAGACTGCTCCGATACCCATGCCTTTGAGATTTGCAGCCCCATTAAAGAACATCCTCCATCCATCGTAGGATTCTGCAATGTCCTCTACTACGAATGACACTTCTTCATCGGGGAAATACGTTTTCAATGATTCGTATTCTCCGTCCATAGGATTTTCAGCAAGATGATCGGCTAATGCTTGTCCCTTGACCGCTTTCTGAGTTACGTACATGATGTCGAACTCACTTAACATGATCTTCCATTAAGCTAGCTTGCCAGTGGGCATGGGCTTCTGAAAGATGTACTTTAGCGAATCCATCCTCGATATGAGGTACGTTGTGTAGGCACAGAAATAATGCCTGATCATGCTCAACAGTGTCTAATAAAAGACTACACGGGCATTGCAAATATAATCCGGGGTATTATGCTCAGAGTCGATCCCACAGGGACTTAACGTATCAAGAACAACTGCTTCAAAGTACTAAATTCTTAATTAATCACTTCTGCAACTTTATGAATAATAAGAGAGGTTGTAATTACTATTATCGTTAACTAAAATGATGAATCTGGATTAAATAACAAGTAGATGTAAACTATTGAAATAAAGGTCTAAGGCAATGGTTTCCCCCGTTGGTTCTTTCTCTAGTTGTATGTTCCTATAGCTTTGATTTGGTTATCTCTATCAATCATGAACTCTCCAGTTTTCGTAAATCATTCTCAAGCATTTATGACAATTTACTAGATGCACTCTCTCGAGCTACACTAGCTATATTTACGTTACAGTTCACTTTAGATTGCACCCGAGGTATATTATCTCTAACCCAACCTCTAAACCCTCGGTTATTACTCTCGTCTATACTCTGGGAGTGGTGTTACTCAACAACTACCTAAATATTTACTCTTTCTCAAGCAGATACATACTAAATAGGAACAGCTAGTTGAGGTCCCTTCAACTAACTACAATCAAAGCGTAGTCGAACAAATAGAGAGTAAAACCCAATTCATAACTATATTAACATGCCAACAAATTCATCCCCAACGGGTTCCACCAAAACCTTAGATTAAAGTATTTAGCTACTCATAATAATAACACAAACTACAAAAGAATTCATAGTCAATGATAAAAGAACAAAAGAGGAAGATATGGATTGATGCCCAAATTGCCTCTTTGCCTCTTGCCCTTTTCCTTTCTTGTTCTAACTCTAAAATAACCTATATTCTGTCTCTTGGACGGGTTGAGCCTTTTATAGTTTTGTGTGGATTGGCCTTGGACTTACAAAATTACCCTTCCTTTTGTGTTTCACGGGCCTGGACTAGCGCGGGCGCGCTAATCCCGCGCTAATGCCCGTGGTAGTTGGGTTATATACTACCTCCGGATAGCTGGACTAGCGCGGGCTCGCTAATGCCGCGCTAGAGCCCGCGCTAATGGGGTTCTTCATTGCTCATCGATGTATTTTACCCCATACTTCTTTAAGCACAATTACATAAAGAGTCACCACTTATCAAGGCTATAGATTTTTTACAACTATTTTTTCTTCCCTTTTTGTTTTTCAAGTGACTCTTACTTTTTCAAAACAGTGAACATTTCTCCTTATTTCATTAGTTCCACTCAAAAGCCAAACCAACCACCCCACACTTTAACTTTTACACAATTCATAACAATTCAAGTGCTTATGAGAGGTTAAAAGGTTCAAATAGATAGTCCATTCAAACAATTGGGTCATGCTTGTAATGTGGTTGCCAAACAAATAGAATTACAGGCTCAAAGGGGTTAACTATGATACGTAACAATTAGGCGGGTAAAATATACATACGGGCTCAACAAAGAAACGCCTATATCACTTCCAAGACTGAACTAAACTACTATTTCGCTTTGCAAACACACGGGACAAGTTCTAGGCATCAAATGCAATGCACACAATAACACTCAAACCTCACACACACATGGCACATAACTCACTCAGGATTGGATTCATAGACACTCTAGTCAAAGCAGTTAAGCAAATTTAAAATCATAAAATTTAAGGTACTTATACAAGAGTCAGAAACTGAGCCAAAGCGTCACAACCAAAGTACTCACTATTCTCAAGGCATAACAAAGTCAAGAGATATTGCATCAATTCAAAACACAACACAATAGCTCCTATTCCTAAAAAAAACTAACTACACACGGTTCAAACAAAACCCCTGGAAAAGAACCGCGGCACAAAGAAAAACCAAGGGGGAGTTACTACACTACCTACAAATGAAAATAAAAATAAATATCTTTTTGGTATTTTCTTTAGACTAACATCCCTCAAGAAAACTACCCAGAAAATCCGTCGTTGGGAAGAGTCCACTATATATATATACATACACACACACACACACACACACACACATATATATATATATATATATATATGTATATAATTTTTTTTTTTAAATCACCGACTTAGACCCTCAAGAACCCCTGGCAAGGGATCCATCGTCGGGCCAAGACGATAGGATATAATTACTTGTACTTTAAGAGCATCTGCAGAAAATATTAACAACCTAAAATTTTAGCATGCCACACTCAGAATGACCACACTACATATCTTACAACATACAACATACAGGGAATCCACCCCCACCCCACACATAAAATGAGGACATGTCCTCATGGATAAACAAAATAGAGTAAGGGAAAGGGGACTTCCCTGATAGCTCAATCCTGATCGGAGACGGAGCCGGCGTCGACATTGCACGCCCGACCCAAAGCACGGAGCCAGCCTATTATTTTCTTCTCTGATTTCCACTGCTGAGTGGCCATCTCATCAACTCTTGTGCCCAAATCAACTACGAAGGTCCTCAATCCCGCTATATCATGCTCTAAGCGGTTCAACCGCTGTCCCTGATTGGCTTCAGATGGGCCTGCAACTTCCGCAGCCTGTGGTGGCTCAGGCTGCTCATTTGTAGTATCCACATCAACATCTACCTGGTGGTGCTCATCCACTTCCTCAACCTCGTCACTATCATCAGAGTCTTGCCTAGTCAACTCCTCAGGTGCTACCGTTTCCTTGACAATTTTGACCCTCTCGACTGTAAATGGATGCAGTGTAGGGACTTGGCCGTCCATAGCCAGGTTATGTGGCACATTTGCTTGAAGGCACAACCGGGTGACAAATGACGGGTAGTACAAACCGTACCGCAAAAACTTGACACGCTGGAACATCTCATCGCGGATTACTCTGGCCACGTCGAACGGAACATTATTCATGAAGCACCAAATTAAGAACCCGCGAGGGACGTTTACCTCGGACAGGTTCTTGGATGGTAGGAGGCGGGTGTTTATAAAGTACAACCAGCACTTGGCTTCAAACCAGAGAGCCGAGGAGTGGAATTTGTTCGCATATTTGTATCATTGCATAGTGGCCCCTGGTTGACAGATTACCCCAACGAATTAAGCCCAAGGAGTATGCTGGCTCCTGTAGAATTGGTACCCATCTTCGTACCCGTCAGCCGGTGGAGGTAGCCTGTACAAAATCATGATAGTTTCCAAAGAGGCATCGACCGGTTTCCTGCGTACTATCACCACATGGTTCACATGTTCCGACAAGTTCGCATAGAATTCCCGTACAAGCATAACATTCGCAACAGCAGGCTCCTCCAAAAATATACTTAAGCCTCGGCACCACAGCTCATCGGGTATAGTGGGGCAAGTTACCTCTAACGCCCTGGAGTCCATAACCTGCTCTGGCACAATGGTCTTGGCCTCTTTTTGATTATATATGTCTTGGGCTATAGCAGACGCGAACTTTTTATTGTTGTAAGGCCTAGAATCTACGGATTTCAGGGCCGCCCCCCAGTGTTAGCTGGCACTGGGCGGCTAGAGGTTTCTGTTGCATGACGCTTACGAGGAGGCATGATACCTGCAAATAGTCCAACATTAGCCCAATACAATGTAGAAACCATCGGAGAAGACGAAGTCAAGGAGACTTCTAGAGAGTTGTAGAGATAGAGAGAGACAGAGAGACAGAGTGAAAGAGAGAGGAACCGTCTCGAAGGAAAATGAGACGGAGGGGGGGGGGGGTTTAGGTTAGAGTTAAATTAGGAAAATATAACCTGGGTCGTTGATCTAATCTGATCAACGGCTCAGATTGAATTGGGATTGGGTCGCGTTGGTTTAGGATCTGGGTTGGATATTTTTTAATGGGTTTGGGTTGGGTATTTGATGGGTTTTGGTCTGGGTATAATTTAGGCTGGATTTTAAATTAAAAAATTGGCTATTTGTTAAATACCCATTAAAAATATATAAATAATTAATAAAAAATAGCTAATAAAACGATAAAATGAAATTAAGGCTAAATAAGTGAAATTAATGTAATTAACTAGTATTTAAAATATAATATGACTAATTACTGAATAAAATAGCATAAAATGTACAATTAGGCTATAATTGCAAAATCATTGTAATTATAGCAAAATAATACCAAATTGGCTAATTTGTGAAATAATAAAATCCAATAGGATTAAACATAATATATAAATAACCTATTGAGTAAGAAAATGATTTGAAATTGTTTATAACATCACTTGTGCATAATTATGAATAATTATGGAACATAAAATGTTAAATAAACAGGAAAATGATTTGATAAAAATACGGAAAATTATGGAAAAATATCGATTACTGCAAAGAGTGATTCTGATAGCTTATATGCAAGTTTGAAAATAATTTGAGGAAAAATTGGGTATTAACAGTACGCCGACACGGGTATGTTATTTGGATCGGTTTGTGCGCCGCAATAGTGTGATGTTGAGTGCGGTTCCCTATAATTATTTTTCTTGTGTTTTACTTCTTATTTTCGGAGGAAAGTTCATATTAATTGCGTGAGTCGAGTGGTCCCTTCCCGAGTCATTTCTTTATGTGTCGTGTTCGAATTGTGGCCTATTGGCGCATTGTGGCATCATGTGAGGCTAATGGGCGTGTTTGGGGTGATTGGTTGTCTGAGCAGTTCATACTGGGTGAGACAAAATTTATACTGGGATCGGTGTGATAAGACTATGCAAGTATATTACAGGACAATCACCATCATTGGTTGTAATGAGGTGATGACCATATTCATGGCCCGAGAACACCATGTCATGGCCTGAGGATCTCCTTTATCAGTTTGCATATCATTATTCAAAGGCATCATGGTTCGGAGGCACCATCTTCATGGCCTGAGAACATCATTTCATAGCATGTGAATCCCGCATCAAGCGACTCATGGCCAAGGACATCATGGTCTAACGACGTCATCCTCAACCCTCCGAAGACAACATTCATAGTCCAATGGGAATCGGCATCATATTTAAATTACGCACAATATATGCTTGTTATTTATTTGCAGTAATTACGGTTAGGAACAGCCAGCCAGCCAGGCAGGAGCGAACCCGCTCCAGTTCTCCTGACTACCCCGTAGGCCATTTTGTTCACCGACCCTACACTTTGCGTCTGTCTTTGTAAAACTTCACCGGTATACTTCACCGGTGACTCCTGAACTACATACGGCCTGATTCTTGTAAAACCAGGGATATGTAGGCAGCTCAAAAGCTAGGGTGCGACCCAAATCTTTCAAACTATTTCCACTCGGTCAAAATTGGCCATCATATATTTACCCGACAACTCTTTCATCCTTTCCGGGTAAAGAGGGGCATCTGTTGATACCCAAGTTTTCCTCAAATTATTTTTAAACTTGCATATATACCTTCAAAATTACCTTTTATAATAGTTGGTATTTTTCCTTAATTTTTCATATTTTTATAAAATTATTTTCCTGTATATTTAGTGTTTCGTATCCAATAATTATTCATAAATGGTATTATAAGTAATTTTTCAAATTATTCCCAGCTCAATTATATCTTTTTAAATCCTATTAAATTCTATTAGGATTTAATTATTTCACAAGTTAATCAATTAGGCACTATTTAACTATAATTATACAAATTTTGCAACCATGACCTAATTGCGCTTTCATGCTATTTTAATTGAATAACTAGTCATTTCTATATTTAATATTAGCTAATTACCTTAATTTTATTTATTTAGCCTTAATATCATTTTATACAACTGTTAGCTATTTTTATTTATTATCTATCTATTTTAAGGGGTATTTAACAACTAGCCACATTTATTTAAATTCTAGACTAATTTCAGCCCCAACCCACGTAATTAATTAACCCAATTAAACACTCAGCCCAAACCAATTAAACACCCAGCCCAAACTAATTAAATACCAGGCCCAACCCCAATCCAATCTGAGTCGTTGATCAAATTAGATCAACGACCCAGATATTTGTTACCATAATTAAACCCCAATTACCCCCCTCCCCCTCCGACCTCTCATTTCCATCTCTCATTCTCTCTCTATTTCTCTCTGGTTCTCTCTAGAACTTTCCCTTTCTTCCCTCTTCCGATGAAGCTTGTTCGTCTTCTCCGGCCGCGCCCCTCGCCGGAAACTATGGCCTACAATCATCTCCTAGTTACTCGTTCGCCCTACACCGGTCTAACGACACCCTAAGTCCCTCAGACAAACTTGGAGCGGTTCACTCACCTCTCATGGTCCCTCATGCCATTTTTCGGCTACCTCCGGCCGTCTGAGTAAGAGCTACTACTTTCCCGGCTAACGCCGGCGACATCTTTAAGGTTTTTCTTATTTCTCTGGGTTCCATGAAACCCTAACTCCTGATATCTCTCTGATCTCTTCTAGATCTTCCTTAGATCTATGTATATCGTGAAGCTTTTTACATTTTTTTCGTTGAAGAACCTTCCTATTTTAAACGATCTTTCATCTTCAAACTAGGGTTTCATAACCCTTTCTTTTAAATGATTTTCATACGATTTTCCTGTATTCCCTTAAGATTTCTATTGTGTTTAATGATTTTATTGAAGTCTCTCTCTTTATCTGATTTGTGTTAAGAAAACCCTAATCTTTCGCCCTAAACCTTGGGTCTCTAAATACATGTTTGCATATGTACTTACGAGCTTTATGATTCTCTGAAGTTTTTACCCTATGGTGTTCGTATATGTTTCTGACTTTCTTACTCTCTCTACGTGCCTCCATGTTTACCCTGTAATACACATGAATCCTTAGTTTGTATGATTTTACTCTACTGAGATTGCTAGGGTTTCAGATTTCTTGTTTAATTCGTGTTATTTTTCCTTTAGCTGATACTGGCCTTATTTGAATCTTTGATTCCCTCAGATTAGTATCCTTCACTGATCTCTTAAGGTGATACACTACTGATTTTTTACCATGAGTTATTCACTTGCCTTATTTTATTAATTCTACTGTTTAATCGATTTTAACTATGATTTTCTGAACCTAGACCAATTGTTTGTTCTGTATGCTGAGATTATCTTCCCGTGTGGTATTCCAGTCATACGAGATACTTTTCTTTAAGTGATGCTAGTTTCCTGTAATTTGAACCTCATTCGAGGATTTCCTGCTGATTTCCGTCATTCCCTGCTTATTTTCATAGCTAATTATGCTGTCACACTGATTCTTAGGACATTCCTTAATATATATGTTATGTATCTAGCATAACTACCTGCCATATATTTGTATGAGTTTGAAATATTTCCTTATGTATTACATGCCAGCCGTGGATATCTTTCCTTATTTGGTCACTTGTCTTTACCGTTTGAAGTTGACTCCCTTGATTAGAGGGAGTACTTAGACTGATTGCTTGTTAATTGATTCTGATTGCTGCCTAACTTTGATATGTACCTTATTTAGTAATGTTCTTTAAAAACAAAAGAAAAAAAACTATATATACACTCTACTCATTCGTTAGAGACACACGGACATAGATACAAAAACTGATATGTGCACTCTCTTTTACAAAAAAAAAGGGGTTCTAGTGTCTCTTCACCCTATCTTCTATGCTACTTGCTATTACTTTAAGTGAGTCGGCTGTAAGTCAAAGCTGACTACTGTGCATGTCCTATCTTTGCTTGTATTATTGCTTTCTTTATTATACTGGTATGTTCTGATTTAAGTTTCAGTCATCAAACCAACATGTTTCTATTGATAGTTCAGTTCCTTGTATTCCTGATATGTTTCTACTTGTGGTTCTGCTGTCCAACATGCATTTAGAATTCTGAATCCCCTTTACATGTTTATTTTCACTTTACCTTGAATGATCAATGTGTCTCTCTGCACTCAGCCTCTATTCTTTATATGCATCTCCCTGCCTATGACTAATAGGTTAAATTCAATCGTGATGTCAGTGGTTTGGTTGATATGTTGCTCTAACTTTACACTCAGTCATATCCCTGACCTCCCCTGAATCCTTAGGAATCCTTGGATGAATCTGCCTGTTTCATAGGTTGTGTATTTGTCCCTCAAACCCCTCACCTTTGTTTGTGATTGCTTGGCCACTCTGGGTCCTTTATGTGATGTTGTCTTTGTTTTGTTTTGAGTTGGTAAACTGTTGAACCTTTATTATGAAAAGGCTGATCTTTACTAAAAGACTTTCCTCTCTTAAACTGTTTTTCAACACTGTTTTACTTAAACTTCCTAAATTATGAGCACATCTCACTCTACTCCTAGTTTCTTAAGTTCAGCCCCTTTGTGTGAGCACTGCTTTGGGGACCCTTTGAGTACCCTCTGAACTCTGACACATAAGGCTGGCATTCCCACACTGCACTTACTCCCTCTTGGCTAGGAAACATGGGTGTGAGCACTACCTGGGATCCTCCGAGGTCCTTAGGAACTCTGATACACCCGGATTATGAAAGGTTATGGAATATGGAATTAAGGACCTGGAAACTTGGGCCTATTGGTAGGCTCCCTATAATGTAACTTCTTGATTTTCTTATTTACTTATGTAATTCGTGTAACACTAGTCTGTAATAACTGATTGTAAAAACAATTCTGGGGGTTGGATAGTGAAATGGGTGGGGTATGCATGCTTCGTATAGACGCGGGTAGAAATCATGCCCATATGTTTACTTTTTCCTATATGTGTAATAGCCACCATGCTTAGGAATAACATATCAATCATGCATTAGATACCATGACAATTAGGTTTATTTCTTTCAGCATATCATCATAATGGTATTCACTTAGAAATCATGTTCATAGGATCTAATAACAACAAGAATTGCTAATATGTGATTCTGTTCATACCAATTGTGTTTTGTTAAAAATCCTGCTTTTGGACAAATGTGTTAACAAGCTGCGATCTTGTTTCATAATGCCGCACACTTAGAGATCTTGTTTTCTATGACAACATTAATAATCTGTTATTCCAAATAGTCTCTCTTGAAACTGTAATTTGATAACTGTGATTACTGCGCATTTAGAAATCATGTTCAGGAATCTTGCATACGCCTTATTCTGCCTCTTTATTGTGCATTTAGAAAATCATGTTCAGGAATCTTGCATACGCCTTATTCTGCCTCTTTATTGTGCATTTAGAAAATCATGTTCAGGAATTCTGCATATACATCTTTGTACATACATTAGATATCATGTTATAAGGTCGTATCCGCCCAGTTACACCTAGCCTTATTACTTATGTATAATAGGTATAAGGGCCTCACTTAGTTCCTCTAAAAGAAAGCTGGTAATGCCTTTATGATTCTGGACACCTAAAACAGTTTGTTTACTAATGCTATTTGAACATTTCCCGTGATAATTGGTACACTTAGGCAAGCCTTAGGTTCTGGATCAGTTAAAAATTTGAAATCCATTCTTCACACATACTGTTTGACTAACAACAGGTTGAAATCAGTATTCAGAAACCGGTACAATTCCTTCTCTAAAAATCAGTAATAAAACTGCCTCGTTATTGCATTCTCGCCTAGACATCATGCCTTAGGTCCTGAAGTTAGAAAGGCCTTACTTGTGTTTGAGTCGTGCTAATTATGTGCATAACCTGTGGAGGAATACTTGGGCCTCATATCTGCTCCTATTTGTTTTTTCCCATATTTGCAGTCCTAATTGTCTTTGCTTGTCGCTTAGAGTTTGTCCTTTAAACCTAAGGGTCACCCTAGAACCTCCTTTTAGGATAGTAGTCCTAGACTCCTCCGTTACTGATAGGATGGGACCGGTAATAGCACGCAATAGAGTTCGTGACCAACACGTGTCTATCGGGTATTGCATTTATGTGATCCATATTGTTTCAAACCTAGGATGTCTTTCTCTCAAATGTTTTATTAGTTCTTTCAAAAGTTAATAACTCCAATGCTTATTTGAAATCCCCTCTTATTTGAGCCATTACTTGCTACTTGCTTATTGTACAAATTCACGGAAACCATTTGGCCGGGAACCACAGTTTTGGATCCTGAGGGGTGCCTAATACCTTCCCCTTGGGATAATTTCAAGCCCTTACCCAATCTCTGGTAATGCAAACTAGTCTCATGATTTAGTTACTCGAGGTGCCCTAACGCACCTTAAAAATCGTTAGGTGGCGACTCTTCTTTTAACCCTCTTTTCCTTTAAAAGGAGTTGTCAGAATGTCATAAACTCGAGCTCCACTTAAGGGAAAAAGGGGGCACGACATCGGGCCGTTTGAGATTCTTGATAGAGTGGAGGAGGTAGCTTATAGACTGGTGTTTCCTCCAGGATTATCCTCAGTTTATCCGGTATTCCACGTGACTATGCTCCATAAATATCATGGAGACCCGTCCCCGAGCCGAAAATACACCCTATACCGAAATCATCATACGGAGCTACTGGAGTTGTCAGAACTCGGTTCCGAGGTCGTTTGCTCAAAATGTTGACCGAAGTCAAACTTGGCCAAATAGGCCAACCTTAAGGAACCAAGTGTTCCTAAACCCCTCAAATCATTTCCAAATCCCGAACCACTCGCTCTCGCAAGCATAAAGCACGAGTAGCCGCTATGGAAGGTTTCATTTAAGGGAACAGGGTCGTAATGCGGAAAATGACCGGCTGGGTCCTCACATTCTCCCCCTCTTAAACAAATGTTCGTCCTCGAACGGGTCTAGAATTGTACCTGAAGTGCTGAAAAGCTGCGGATATCTACTCCGCATGTCCTCCTCGGACTCCCAAGTCGCCTCCTCGACTGGCTGGCCCCTCCACTGAACCTTAACCGCAGAAACTGTCTTGGACCTCAACTGGCGGTCCTGTCTATCAATAATGGCCACTGGCTCCTTGTCGTAACTCAACTGCTTGTCCAACTGAATAGTGCTATAATCAATCATGTGAGAGAAGTCGACGTGATACCTCCGAAGCATGGATACGTGGAAAACTGGATGAACACCTGATAAGGCTGGAGGTAGAGCAAGCTCATAAGTAACCTCTCCGACCCGCTTCAACACCTCGAAAGGACCAATAAACTTGGGGCTTAGCTTGCCTTTCTTCCCGAATCTAATGACGCCCTTCATCGGCGAAACCTTCAGCAGGACCTTGTCTCCCTCCATGAATGTTATACCACGCACCCGCTGATCCGCGTAGCTCTTCTGCCTAGACTGAGCTGTGCGAAGCCTCTCCTAAATCACATTCACTCTCTCGAAGGCATCTCTCACCAGATCTGTGCAATATAACTTGGCCTCGCCAGGCTCAAACCACCCAATGGGAGAACGACATCGCCGACCATATAGAGCCTCAAATGGAGCCATCTCTATACTGGACTGATAGCTATTATTGTACGCAAACTCCGACAAAGGCAAGAATTGGTCCCACTGACGTCCAAAATCAATCACACAGGCCCTGAGCATATCCTCTAATATCTGAACCGTACGCTATGACTGCCCATCAGTCTGAGGATGAAATGCTTAATTAAGGTCTATCTGAGTGCCCATCTCACTGTGCAAAGCTCTCTAGAAGTGCGAGGTGAATTGAGGACCTCGATCTGAGATGATAGACACCGGAACACCATGCAGTTCGACAATCTCTCTCATGAAAATCTGAGCCATCCTCTCTGAAGTATAAGTAGTAGCCACAGGAATGCAATGCGCTAATTTGGTCAGTCTATCCACAATGACCCAAACCGCGTCAACCTTCCGCAATGTCCGAGGCAACCCAACCACGAAGTCCATGGTGATGCGCTCCCATTTCCACTCAGGAATGGGCATTTGCTTGAACAAGCCTCCTAGCCTCTGGTGCTCGTACTTGACCTGCTGACAGTTAAGACACCTGGCTACATACTGCACAATATCCTTCTTCATCCGCCTCCACTAGTAATGCTGCCTCATATCACGGTACATTTTCGTCGCCCCTGGATTAATAGAATACCTCGAACTGTGCGCCTCTGCTAGAATCCTCTCCCTCAGGCCATCAATATGTGGAACACACAATCGGCCCTGAAGTCTCAGAACCCCATCCTCGCCTAGGGTAACATCCTTGGCCCTATCCTGGACCACGGTATCTCGAAGCTGTGCCAAACACGGGTCATCAAACTGTCGAGCCTTGATCTCTCCCAATAACGAAGACTGAGAAACCACATGAGCTAGAACTCAACGAGGCTCAGAAAGATCCAATCTCACCAGGCGATTGGCCAAGGACTGAATGTCCAAGGCTAGAGGTCTCTCCTCCGCTACAATGTAAGCTAAACTGCCCATACTCGCTGCTCTCCTGCTCAAAGCATCTGCAACTACATTCGCCTTGCCCGGGGGGTACAAAATAGTAAGATCATAGTATTTTAACAACTCAAGCCATCTTCGCTGCCTCAAATTAAGATCCTTCTCCTTAAATAAATGCTGCAAACTGCGATGGTCAGTGTAGACCTCACAAGACACGCCATATAAGTAGTGTCTCCATACCTTTAACGCATGAACAGTCGCTGCCAACTCCAAGTCGTGTACAGGATAATTCTTCTCATGAACCTTCAGCTGTCGTGAAGCATAAGCAATAACCCTGCCATCCTGCATCAGCACACACCCCAATCCGACGCGTTAAGCGTCGCAATATACAGTATACATCCCTGACTCAGAAGGTAATGATAGAATTGGCGCTAAAGTCAATGCTGCCTTGAGCTTCTGAAAGCTCGCCTCACAATCGTCTGACCATCGAAACGAGGCATTCTTGTGAGTCAATCTGGTCAATGGGGCTGCAATAGAATAAAACCCCTTCACGAACCGACGGTAATATCTTGCTAAACCCAGAAAGCTCCTTATCTCTAAAGCTGAGGTAGGACGCGGCCAACTCTGAACTGCCTCTATCTTCCGAGGATCAACCTTGATACCCTCTCCTGAAACCACATGCCCCGGAAATGCCACAGACTCCATCCAAAACTCGCACTTGGAGAACGTAGCATATAGCTTATGCTCTCGCAAGGTCTGAAGCACAACTCTCAAATGTTGCTCGTGCTCAACCAAGCTCCGTGAGTAGATCAATATATCATCAATGAAAACAATAACGAAGGAGTCGATATACAACCTGAATACCCTATTCATCAAGTCCATAAATGTTGTTGGGGCATTAGTCAAGCCAAAGGACATCACTAGAAACTCATAATGGCCATATCTGGTGCGAAAAGCAGTCTTCGAAACATCAGAAGCCCGAATCTTCAGCTGGTGATAGCCTGACCTCAGATCAATCTTAGAGAACACACGAGCACCCTGTAGCTGATCAAACAAATCATCAATGCGCGGCAGAGGGTACTTATTCTTGATGGTCACTTTATTCAACTTGCGGTAATCAATGCACATCCGCGTGAACCCATCCTTCTTCTTCACAAATAAGACTGGAGCATCCCACGGTGACACACTTGTCCTGATGAATCCCTTGGCCAATAACTCCTCAAGATGCTCCTTCAACACTTTTAGCTCCTTAGGAGCCATACGATACGAAGGAATGGAAATAGGCTGAGTATCTGGAGCCAAATCAATACAGAAGTCAATATCTCGATCTGGATGCATGACTGGAAGATCTGCATGAAACACATCTGGAAACTCCCGAACAACCGGTACTGAATCAATGGTAGGAGACTTGGCGGTGGTGTCCCGCACATAAGCAAGGTAAGACAAACACCCTTTCTCGACCATGTGTCGAGCCTTCATAAAAGAAATGACCCTGTTGAATGCACTAACTGAAGAACCCCTCTACTCCAATCTCGGCGACTCAGGCATGGTTAACGTAACTGTCTTGGCATGGCAATCCAACACAACATGATAAGGAGATAGCCAATCCATTCCCAAAATAACCTCGAAATCAACCATATCAAGCAATAACAGGTCGGCCCAGGTCTCAAGCCCACAAAAAGCAATCACACAAGCTCGGTAGACCCGGTCAACCACTACAGAATCGCCCACAGGAGTAGACACATACAAAGGAGAACCCAAAAACTCACAAGCAACATCCAGAGAATGGGCAAATAATGCTGAGATATATGAATATGTAGATCCTGGATCAAATAGCACTGAAGCCTCTCTACCACAGACTGAAATAAACTGTAATCATAGCGTCTGAGGCCACTGCGTCCACCCTGGCCGGAATAGCATAGAACCTAGCTGTAGCACCTGATGACTGAGCTCCCCCAGGAAGAGCTGGATCCGAATGATCCCCTCCTGACTGGACTCCCCCTCTAGGACGACCCCTGCCATTCTGATCTCCACCCCTAGGTGGTCGGACTGCTGGTGCGGGACCCATAGGCTGGTGACTCTGCTGAACGGCCTTGCCCCTAAAGAGGGGGCAATCCCTCTTCATGTGGCCTAAGTCCCCACACTCGTAACATAGCAGATGTGACATACCCTGCTATCCTAAAGAGTAAGAGTCCCGAATGGCTGGAGTGCGATGAGAATCGCCTGTCACAACACTGAAATAGGAACCAGAGGATCTCTAACGGCTGGAGTAGCCGTTGGATGGACTGTGAATGGCTGGAGGATGGTAGGAGCGCTCTGGCATGGCACTGAACTAAGGCCTCACTGAGACACCCCTGGGAGGAAATGGAGGTGCTGAATATGAAGGCCTACTGAACTGACCTCTGCCCCTAGCTGGAGCACCCCTGAAGTCACCTATCAATCTGGCCCTCTTATCCTGCTGACCTGACTGACCCTGATCCCTACTCCTCGTACGGTAACCCTCGATCCGTCGAGTTATCTCGACTACCAGCTGGAATGGGGTACCCATCTCTACCTCTCTAGCCAAAGAGGTCCTGATACCTGGATGTAAGCCTGCCACAAAGCGTCGCACTCTCTCAGCATCAATGGGCAATATCATAAGGGCATGGCGGGATAACTCTGAAAACCTCTCCTCATAGTCAGTCACAGACATCTGTCTCTGCTCTAACCTCTCAAACTGACCCCGAAGCTCCTCCCTCTCACACGGTGAAGGTATATGTCCAGAAATAGCTGTATAAACTGCTCCCAAGTAACCAGTGGAGAACCTGTTGGCCTACTGAGATCATAAGACTGCCACCATCTGTGAGCTCTGCCCTCTAATTGGAAAGTGGTGAAATCTACCACGTGTGACTCAAATATCCTCATATTGTGCAGTCTGTCCCTGCACCTGTCGATGAAATCTTGGGCATCCTCACCCTGCTCGCCCCCGAAGCCTGGAGGACGAAGTCTAATCCATCTGTCTAGTAACTTCTGTTGGTCGCCCTCTGCAATGGGCCTGGGCTCTAGCTGTACTACTATAGGCGAAGCTCCAATCATGGGCGGTGTACCCGGAATAGGATGTGTTGTTGCCGGTCCTGTGGCCTGAGCGGTAGGGGTCTGAACTCCCCCTTCTGCCTGAGAAGTAGCAAGAGCTGATTGAAGTACCCCTGCCTGGGACATAGTGTCCATAAACCTCAACATGCGGCCCATAACCTCCTGGAAGCCTGGCACCGTCATAAAGTCTACTGGAGCAGGAGCAACTTGAGACAACTCATCCTGCTTCTGAATAATAGGATCCTCAGGTGGTGCAACTGGTACGGCTCTGGGACGTCCTCGTCCTCTAACTCGGGCACGTGCCCTACCCCTGCCTCCACCACAGCCTCGAGTGGCGGGGGTAGCGGCCTCTCCCGGATTAGGTACATGAGAAGCACGCGTCCTCACCATCTTTGAGAGAATAGCAGATCAAGTTTGAGTACGTCATTGATTGCACGGTAGGATATGAACAAAAGGAGTTTCTTAACACCCCATAGCCTCCTGAAGATAAGTACAGACATCTCAGTACCGATCCGCAAGACTCTACTGGTTCTGCCCGTGATTCATGAGACTACGTGAACTTAAAGCTCTGATACCACGTTGTCACGGCCCAAATCCTAATTCAAGTCGCGATGGCACCCAACAGCGGGGTCAGGCAAGCCGATATAACCTTCACTAAGTGATACCCTTCCCATTCGACCGAACAAGTCAATTTACCATTTTAAAACAACTAACATGATACTAGCCTTGAGTGAAGGTAAAATCATAGTAAATAAAAGGCTGAAATAAGACATATACATAGTTATACAACCCAAAACCCAAAATATATATACACTACACGTGTGTAACAAGAACTAGTGTCACGAGTGTCATGGGAAACTATTGAATATACAATGACTACAATATATACAAAGTCTCAGTCTGAATGAAATGGACAGAGAATATAACAAAAGAACTCCAGGGTGCTGCTAGGAAGTCGCATGGAAAGTAGCTCACCGTGAAGTATGACCATGCTATCAATATCTAGAACCGGCCTGATAATCAGACGTACCAGCCTCCGGACCTGTACAGTCAAGTACATAAAGGAAAAGAAAGTGCAGCATGAGTACATATATATAAATATGTACCCAGTGAGTATACTGTCTAAACTCGAAGAAGTTGTGACGAGAGGTTGACTAGATACTCACTAAGGTCCAGCAACATAAAATAGAATGAGATAAGGCTAAAGCAATAGACATGCGAAATAGTAAGCAGCAAGTACATGAACACATAATGTAACACAAGTAAGAGCACCAAGTACCAATTCCTGTTATTCAACAATACCTTGCCAATACTGTCACATGTGAACCAGACTTAAGTGTACATATACCGACACAGACAAGACAACCGGCCGGAGTCATAAGGTAGGTCATAAGGACTGTGGTCATAAGTTCCCCACGATCGTGAATCATACCTACGACTCATGTGCTGACTCGATAGTAATAAGATCCCCACGAGCGCGCATCATGCCTGCGAGTCATGTGCTGACTCGATAGTAATAAGCTCCCCACGATTGCGCATCATGCCTGCGACTCGTGTGCTGACTCGATAGTAATAAGCTCCCCACGATTGCGCATCATGCCTGCGACTCGTGTGCTGACTCGATAGTAATAAGCTTTCCACGATCGCGCATCATGCCTACGACTCGTGTGCTGACTCGATAGTAATAAGCTCCCCACGATCGCGCATCATGCCTGCGACTCGTGTGCTGACTCGATAGTAATAAGCTCCCCACGATCGCACATCATGCATGCGCCTCGTGTGCTGACTCGATAATAATAATATTCACATATAGATACCTCTAGGTAAAGACTCGACCGTGAACTCAACAGGATTGTGTCAATATCATATCACTGATGGCCAATTAGGATTTACATCATCATATTTTTACCTATCCCATGTCATTTCAACTATAAAAACAATTTATAATACATACAATGGTTCAAATAAGGCACGAAATGGCATGCTCGTGGGTCCAACGGCTACCCGACATAGCAATATAGTCGCCACATACAGACTCTCATCACTTGGTACGTACGCGGCCCCCTCAACATGTACACATAGCAAACAAGGAACCTACGGGGACATTTCCCCCTTACAAGTTTGGAAAGGAGACTCACCTCGTGACGATATCACCCCTTGGATCAAGGATGCGCCCGAATCATCGAAATTCACCCTCGACGGCTCGCAAATAACCAAATCATGGTATAATTGAATTAATTTAGGTTCCAAGAAGAAGAATTAACAAGAAACCCTAAATTTAAGCATTCTTGACCATTTCCGAAATTTCGACCCCGGGCCCACACGTTGGGATTTTTGAAAATTCTTGAAGGAATTACCTACCCGAAGTCTAAGGATCGAAGTTATGTGATTTATACAAGGATTCATAGCCTCAAATAAATAATTCACCAATTTATTCAAAGCCCTAGAATTTCTATCCAAATTTTATGATTTTTGATTCTTTAGGAATAAGTCCCGTTGAATTCTATGCATAATAGTGAAAAAAGGAAGAGAATTACTTGCCTCTACAGTGGGTGGTCGTGGGAGGTGTTACTCAAACTTGGATGCTCTGTAATGGAGGTTGATGGTGGGTAAAAATGAAGAAAACCCGTATTTTTGGACATTTAAAGGGGCGTGCAACAGTGATTTCCGCACCTGCGACCTTGGGACCGCAGGTGCGGTCTCGCACCTGCGGAAAAGGGGCTGGGACCCTGGGCATCGCACCTGCGGAGAAGGAGTACGCACCAGCGGTCCCGCTCCAGTGGAAGAAGGGCCGTGCCAGCGATGGGGGTCATAGCTGCGAAGGCTGGACCGCAGGTGCGGTCACACCAGAAGTAGCTGCACCAGCAATGGTGTTTGCTGGTTTTTGGCCTCGTGCGGGCTTCGGGAGGCACCTGGGCCAACCCGAGCCCCCGTCAAAACATACCAACATGTCCCAAATCATTATACGAACTACCTTGAGCCTACGGAACACTCATAACATCGCTAAAACTCAAAATCACCCTCCAAAACCCCTGAAATCATAACTTAATAACTTTGAAATTTCTAGAATTCATTTCATTGCGCCGAACGGGTCTATACTACTCGGAATGACCTCGAATTATGCAGAGAAATCATAAATGACTATACGGAACTATTCCCGATTCCGGAATTCCGTTCGGACCTCGATGGCATAAAGTCCCATTTCAAGCCAAATTCCAAACTTAAGGAAATCCTGATTTTCATTTCGGGCGCCGAAATTCTCCCGGGTTGTCAGAAACCTGATCCGAACATACGCCCAAGTCCGAAATCATCATACGGAGCTACTGGAGCTGTCAGAACTCGATTCTGAGGTCGTTTGCTCAAAATGTTGACCGAAGTCAAACGTTGCAAAATAGGCCAACCTTAAGGAACCAAGTGTTCCTAAACCACTCAAATCATTTCCAAATCCCGAACCACCCGCTCCCGCAAGTCATAAAGCACGAGTAGCCGCTATGGAAGGTGTCATTTAAGGGAACGGGGTCGTAATACGCAAAACGGCCGGCTGGGTCGTCACAAGGGAATTACTTGGGTTTGAAAACACAATATGCCAACCCCCAAATTTTCACTAACTCTGATTTTTCTCAATAGTTTCCTTTGTAATTAGGCCTATCCACCTGTCAGAGAGCCCTAGAAACACACTTCAACGAATTCCACATAATTCCGATACTTCAACAAATTCCACATAATTCAGTTAACACAATAACACACAAATGTAGTACCAATTAAGGATTCATAAGAGAACGGGGGATTAGGGGAGTGGGGTGGCTCTACACAATATGACATGTAATGCAATTATTTAGAGATAATCAACTTCATAAACGACTACCTGACTTATTCAAACAAATGGGGGTACTTCTTTTTCATTTCATTCTCTGTTTCCCATGTGGCTTCCTCGACTTGTTGATTCCGCCATAACGCTTTAATCGAATCAATTTCCTTGTTTCTCAACTTTCGAACATGCCTATCCAGAATAGCAACCGGAACTTCTGCATATGACAACTCTTCATTAACTTTAACAGTCTCAACCGGCACGATGGCTGATGGGTCCCTAATCATTTTCTTTAACATGGACACATGAAACACAGGGTGTACCAATGACATTTCAGGGCGCAACTCCAGTCTATAAGCCACATGTCCTATCCTTTGAGTGACCCTATAGAGCCCGACATATCTAAGACTCAATTTCCCTTTCTTTCCAAACCCCATGACCTCCTTCATGGGAGATACCTTCAAGAACACCCAGTCATCTTCATGGAACTCCAAATCCCTACGATGAACGTCCGAATATGATTTATGACGGCTCTGAGTAGTTTCTAACCTTATCCATGGCTTGATTCACAAGATCCGGTCACAACATTTCGACCTCTTCAACCTCGAACCACCCAATCGGAGACCTACACCTCCTACCGTATAAAGCCTCAAATGGGGCAATCTGAATGCTGGCGTGGAAACTATTTTGGTAAGAATATTCTATAAGAGGCAAATGATCATCCCATTTACCTTTAAAATCAAGAACACAAGCTCGCAACATGTCCTCAAGTGTCTGGATAGTCCGTTCTTCTTGTCCATCAGTCTGCGGGTGGAAAGCTGTGCTGAGATTTACCTGCGTTCCCAAAGCTTGCTGAAATTTCTTCCAAAAGTTATTTGTGAATTTGGCCCCTCCATCCGAGATAATGGAAATTGGAGTGCCATGGAGCCTGACTATTTTTTTGATATACAACTGAGCATATTGTTCTGCAGTGTCGGTGGACTTGACTGGCAAGAAATGTGCTGACTTCGTGAGCCGATCCACTATTACCTAAATTAAGTCAAACTTGCGCGGAGTGCGGAGTAACCCTACCACAAAATCCATATTGGTCATCTCCCATTACCACATTGGTATTTTAATAAGCTGCGCCAACCCACTGGGCCTATGATGCTCGGCCTTCACTTGCTGACAGCTCGGGCACTTAGCCACAATGTCCGCCACACCCCTCTTCATACTATTCCACCAATAAACTTCCTTGAGGTCGTGATACATTTTTGTAGAGCCTAGGTGTACGGAATATCTAGATTTGTGAGCCTCTGCCATCATCCTCTCCCGAAGGTCATCCACATCCAGAACATATAATCTCCCTTGGCACCGCAAAACACCGTCATCCTTGCTAATTCAAAAAAATGTGGTCCTGTGATTAAGAATTGCCTCCCTTATCCATGCCATTTCTGGATCATCGAATTGCTTTTCCTTGACTTCCTCCATAAGCGAAGATTCGGCTCTATTATGCACTACAACATTCCCTTCGTCTAAGGCCGTAAGTCAAACCCCCAGACTGGCCAACTAGTAAACCTCTCGAGCCAAAGGCCTTTGACCTGCTTCTAAGTGAGCCAAACTACCCATGGATTTCCGACTAAGAGCGTTTGCCACCACATTCGCTTTCCCTGGATGGTACAAGATATTCATATCATAATCTTTGAGCAATTCCAACCATCTTATCTGCCTTAAGTTTAATTCCTTCTGTTTGAATAGATACTGGAGACTCTTGTGGTCTGTGAACACATCCACATGGACCGCATAAAGATAGTGCCGCCAGATTTTCAATGCAAAGACAATTGCTGCAAGCTCCAAATCATGCGTCGGATAATGTTTTTCATGATTCTTAAGCTGCCTCGAAGCATATGCTACAACCTTACCACATTGCATTAACACACATCCTAGACCAACCCTTGAAGTATCAAAATACACCACAAATCCCTTTGTACCCTTTGGCAAGGTCAACACCGGCGACGAACTCAATCTTTATTTCAATTCCTGGAAAGTCCTTTCACAAGCATCGGACCACTGGAACTTGGCCGCTTTCTGCGTCAGCTTATTCAATGGGGAGGCGAGAGTAGAGAATCCTTCCACGAACATCCGATAATATCCAGCTAAACCCAAGAAACTACGAATCTCTGTCGGGGTCGTTGGTCTAGGCCAATCCTTCACAGCTGCGATCTTTTGGGGATCAACCTGAATCCCTTCCCTGGAGATAACATGGCCCAAAATGGTAATTGATTCTAGCCAAAAATCGCATTTTGAGAACTTTGCATACAATTGGTGCTGATGAAGAGTCTGCAGAACTTCCCTGAGGTGATTAACATGATCTTCCTGACTTCATGAGTAAACAAGGATATTGTCGATTAAGACTATCACAAAAGAGTCAAGAAATGGCTTGAAGACCCGATTCATAAGGTCGATGAAAGTTGTTGGGGCGTTGGTTAGCCCAAAAGACATTACCAAGAATTCAAAGTGCCCATATCGAGTCCTGAAGGCTGTCTTAGGAATATTCTGCTCCCTGATCTTTAGTTGGTGATACCCGTACCGCAAATCAATTTTTGAGATGAACCTAGCACCTTGCAATTGATCGAACAAATCATCTATCCGAGGAAATGGGTATTTGTTTTTTATTGTGACCTTGTTGAGCTGCCGGTAGTCAATACACATCCGCAGTGATCCATCTTTCTTTCTGACAAAAAAAACCGGTGCGCCCCAAGGCGACACACTTGGCCGAATGAAACCCTTTTATAGAAGATCCTTCAACTGCTCCTTTAACTCCCTCAATTCCGCTGGCGCCATCCTGTAGGGTGGAATAGATATTGGCTGCGTGTCTGGCAATACATCAATCCCGAAATCGATCTCTCTATCTTGTGGGATACTAGGAAGCTCATCCGGAAAAACATCAAGGAATTCATTCACAACAGGCACAGAATTGGGAGCAGGCACCTCTGAAGTGGTCTCCGCAACCCGGACCAAATGGTAGATGCACCCATTTCTGATCATTTTTGAGGTATTAAGGTAGCAAATAAACCTACCTCTTGGCACAATATTATTCCCCCACCACTCAATATTTGGATCATTAGGGAACTCAAGCCTCATAATTCTGGTTCGACAGTCGAGTTTAGGAATGCACAAATAGAGCCAATCCATTCCCATTATTACATCAAAATCAACCATTCCTAGCTCAATAAGATCGCCCGTAGTGTCTCGACCACACACCATGACAACACAATTCCTATAGACTCGCGCGACCGTAACAGATTCACAAACCGGAGTCGACACTGAGAACGGCTCATGAAGTTGTTTTGGTTCTATCCCAAAACAGGAAGCAATAAGTGGAGTAACATATGACAAAGAAGACCCGGGATCAATATGGGCATACACATAATGATATTGAACAGTCACAATACCTGTGACAAAATCTGGAGAAGCCTCTGCACTCTGACGACCACTCAGGGCATAGAACCGGCTGGGTCCTCCCCGACCCCGTGCACCAGCCCTAGCTGCACCACACCCTGCTGGTGATGGAGGGCCTCGGGCTGGAGGGTGTGCTGAGGATGTAGCAGCTGAAGAACTGGATGGCTGGGCGATGCCCCAACCCGCTCCCTGGCTGGATGAACGGCAGTCTCTCTGAATATGGCCTCTCCTCCCACACCCATAACATAATGGCATATCCAGGTGGCAGAGCCCTGAATGCCACTTCCCACACTTAGGACAGAGGGTCCTCTGCTGCTGCTGAAAATACCCTCCTGATCGACCCTGATAGTGGAACCTCCTGCTACCTGGACCAGGCCCAAAGCGACCTCCTTGCTGATGACTATGCCCTGATAGCTGAAGACTGAGCATAAGACTGGGATGGCCTTGATGACCCTCCCCCAAGGACTGGTCTCCCACCTCCGAATGAACCCCCAAGGTTTCTCGCTGACCGGGCCCTACTACCACCTTCTCGATCCATCCCTAGATTCAACTTTGAAGCCTCTGTAGCCTGGGCGAATCCCACAATCTTCCCATAATTCATGTCAGAATGTATAGCAGTTATGGCAGCTTCATTGATAACCAAGGGACCAAGGTCTGCACAAACCGACGAACTATAGCCTCCATAGTCGGCATCATATGAACAACATACTTGGACATGCGCACAAACTCCATATGTTACTCCCACACACTACTACTACGTTGTTTGAGGACCTCAAACTCTGAAGCACGAGCTGCCCTAGTCTCGGTGGGCAAGAAATGGTCTATAAAGGCATCTTCAAACTCACTCCACCTTGTCGGGCATCGTTTCTAGTTAAGAATTCTACGGGTCTTTACATACGCCCAAGTCCAATATTTTACTATGGACCTCCCGGGATCGTCCAAACATAGATCCGGGTCCGTTTACTACAAATGTTGACCAAAGTCAAATAAATCCAAACCTTTTAACTCTAAAAATTATTACTTCTCATATTTTCAAATAAAAGCTATCCGGTTTCACGCCTGGACTGTGCACAAAAATCGAGGTAATTCAAATTTATCTTTTTAAGGCTAATGAGCTTGGAATGGAGTCTAAATTTATAAGATGACCCTTTAGGTCATCACAAGGTATCTCTGGATAATGATTTGGAGGTTCGTAGGTCGTTTTTGTTTGAATTGCTAAAAATTGGAAGGTTGAGAAGTTTGACCATGAGTTGAATTTATTAATATCGAGTCCGGATTTTGGTTTCAAATGTTTGAATAGGTATGTTTTTTCATTTATGACTTGTGTGGAAAATTTGAGATCATTTGGAGTTGGTTTGGTATGTTTCAGCATTAGTTTTAAGAGTTTGAAGTTTATTAGTTCATTATGCGTTAATTGATGTGCGATTCATTGTTTTAGTGATTTTTGTTGTGATTTAAGGCTTCCAGCGAGTTTGTATCGTATTTTAGGACTTGTTGGTATTTTAGCACGGGGTCCTAGGGGCCACGAGTGTGTTCCGTATTGAGTTTGAACCATTTATGCATGTGTTGAGATTGCAGGGTTCGGATCTTCTGGTTTACTTCTTTGCGATCACGAAGAATAGGTCGCGATCACGTAGGGTCTTTGATAGCAGATGACTTTGTTTGCTCATCGAGTTTGCGAAGGATTGGCTGCATTCGCGGATGGTTTGGTGATTGTGCATAGCGAATGTGTGTGAGGGACCACGTTCATATAAAAGGAAGGAGGGGTTGTGTGATGGTATGCGTTATTTAACGCGTTCATGTGGAGTAATCTGCGATCGCGAAGCCTGGTGATGTTTTTCCTTCACGTTCGTATTTGTAGTCTCGCGATCATGTAGGGAATTTTGTGAGCTAGTGGAGTTTGTTCTCCATCATCGCGAGTGTTTTTCCGTGATGTCGTAGAGTAATCACCGGGCAACAAATATTAAAATTCTAAATCGAGGGTTAGAGTTATGTTTCATCTTATGAGTTAGAGAGCTCGGTTTGGGCAATTTTGAACAAGGAGTTTATCGGGCAAGTATTTTTTACTCGAATTTGATTATTATTCATGAATCCATCATTGTTTTTATCATTTAATTAGTTGTTTGAGTTGGAAAAATTGGAAAAATTGGTGAAAACTTCCTAAACTATAAATTAAGGGTTTGAAGGTCAATTTGACGTCGGAATTGTATAATTTTAGTATTGTTGGACTCGTTATTGAATGGGTTTTTGGATTTTGTAAGTTTGGTTGGGTTCTGAGACGTGAGCCCGGGGTTGAATTTTTGATTTTCTTTAAAGATTGCAACATTATTATCTTGAATAGCTTTTGATGGTTTGTATTCACGGTATTATGTTATTTTTGCTAGATTCGAGCAATGCGAAGTTGTATATTCGCAAAAAAGGCTTACTAGTGGATTGAGTTAGCTTGTTTGAGGTATGTATCTTGCGTAACTTTGTGTGGGGGAACTACACCTTAATATTTGGGTTGATTCTGCTATTTGTGATGTGTGAAAGTCGTGTACGCAAGGTGCTGAGTGGGTACACATGATATATGTGGTATTTGCCGTTTAGGCTATTTGGACTCTTTTCATGCCTTTAATTAAATTGTGATTGCATGTTATATTTTCATTGCTATTCCTCCCTAACATTTATTAATATACCCTCACATGATTTATTTAACATTGTTAACAGTTATTCCATCTCTTACTTATAATATGCTCTTATGTGCTTTAGTTAAATCTATTGCCTTTCTTATTGTCTTGTTACTTCTTTAATTATTGAATTATTTACTTGAAGTTTATTTCATGGAATATCTTCTTGTTGAGTTATTGGTGTTGAAGTTGTAAAAGTCGTGATCACATTGAGGCAAGGTTGCTAAGTGTTGAAATACCATTCTTTTTTAGCTATTCACTTTCAGTTTGCTATTATTGAGATTCTTGTACACATTGTGGTTGAGCCATGGGCTATTTGCTGTGAAAACATTGATATTGTTGATTCTTTTGGCAAGTTGTGGCATTTGGGCACTTGAGGTGCGATTGATGTGTTGTGATATTGATACGCATGCAGTGGTTTAAGGCTATGGGTTGATTCACATGCAGTGAGATAAGGTGGGCTTGATATGCGTGTTTCTAGTACTTACTGGGTACCGTTGTGGAGTACTCATACTACGCGTCTTGACCTGGCCTCATCACTACTCTACTGAGGTTAGGCTTGATACTTACTGAGTACCGTTGTGGTGTGCTAATACTACGCTTCTGCGCATCTTCTTGTGCAGATCCAGGTACCTCATATGAGTCTAGGAATCATCGATTTGGATATACATCTCGAATACTTCAAGGTATACCTGCTTGGCGTCCGCAGGACTCAGAGTGACCCATTATCCTTGTTTTTCTAGTGCTTACTCTTTGTTTAGACTGTGATTTATTAGGGATATTATAGTATATTTGTATAGAGCATATGAATCCGTCTCACCAGATTTTGGGAGTTTTTGTCAGCGGTATTGCTGAGTTCTTTTATGATAGCTAGATACTTCATATTTGAAGTTCTATTATTATTTCGGCTATTTCTCCATGCATGTTACGCTTACGTAGTCTTAGAGACTAGGTGCCATCACGACATCCTTTGGTGGGGAATTGGGGTTTTGACAAGTTGGTGTTAGAGCTCTAGGTTCAAACGTGTTATGAGTCATAAACATGTTTAGTATAGTCTTGCAGATCGGTATAGAGACGTCTGTACTTATCTTCGAGAGGCTACAAAACTATTTGGAAACTTCACTTCTTTGATTCCTTATCGTGCGAATTTGTTGACTTTGAAATTATGAATCTTTGTATTTATATTCTCTCACAGATAGTGAGGACACGCACTGCAGGATCCAAAGATCAGGCACTTGCGCCCCCTGCTAGAGTCGTAAGAGACCGATGGGAGCATGAGGTGCATCTATCACACCTGCTCGAGCTGCGACAGAGGAGCCACTAGTAGCTCCAGTAGGGGTCAAGCACCCAAGGAGCCTGTTGTCACCTATTCACTTCAAGAGCCCCTCGCACAGTTGTTGAGCATGTTTGGTATTCTAGGTCAAGCAGGGTTGATTCCACTTGCACCAGCCACATCTCAAGCTGGGGGAGGAGCTCAGTCTCCCATGGCCAATACTCTAGAGCAGCGGGTCCATGGTGATCACGTCCTTGAGGTTATGCCAATGCAACCTGTCATTCTGATTCAGCCCAAGGTTAGGGTAGGTGCATCTGAGGAGGAGAAGGTTAGACTTGAGAGGTTAAAGAAGTATCACTCTCATACTTTCAGTGGCCTAGATACAGAGGATGCACTGGGCTTTTTAGAGAAGTTCCATCGTATTCTTTGCACCATGGGTATTGTGGAGACGAGAGGGGTTGCTTTACTACATTCCACCTGTCAGGAGCAGCGTATCAGTGGTGACATGCTTACGAGGAGGGTAGCCCAGCTGATGCAACTTTACTTACTGGGCTCAGTTTTCAGATATGTTATTGAGCTAGTTTTTCCCTCAAACACTTCGGGATGCATGGCGTGGAGAGTTTGAGTAGTTGCACTAACGTACTATGACAATCAGAGAGAGAGTCCACCGGTTCATCGAGGGGCTCAACTATGGTGTTGGATTCAGCATGTATCGAGAGTTGGAGACAGATACCCCATATTACCAAGTGGTAGAGATCACACGGAGGTTGGAGGGTATGCAAGGCCATGAGAGAGAGGATAGGGAGGTCAATAGGCCTCAAGATTCTGGTGGATATAGTAGTGTACGCGCCCCAGTTGCAGTCCATCATGGTAGAGGCTATGGGAGTCGTCCAGTTCATTCAGCACTTCTAGCTTCTAGTGATGCTCCGACTACTCCTAGGTCTCAGGTTGTTCATTATGCACCACCAGTATCTAGTGCACCTCCTACACAGGATGCTTTCAGCAGTCAGTCCAGCCGACTAGGCCCGAGCCAGTTTCAGCAGCCACACCCACCAAAAGCTTTTTTTGAGTGTGTAATACCTAACATATGGAGGGGTACACCTTCAAAGACTACATAGGATCCACATATTCCACTGGGTCCACAGACTTCTCAGGTGATGGTTGCTGCTCCATTGCCGCTCCACTTGCACAACCAGCTAGGGGTGAAGGTCAGGTGGGTAGGGGTCATCATAGACGGGGAGACCAGGCTAGATTCTATGCTTTTCTGAGTATGATGGAGGGAGTCGCATCAGACGCAATTATTATAGGTATTGCCCCTATTTTTCATAGAGATGCATCACTCTTATTTGATCTAGACTCCACTTATTCATATGTGTCATCTTACTTTGCTCCATATTTGGATATATCTGTGAATCTTTAGTTCTCCTATATATGTGTCTATGCCTGTGGGAGATTCCATTATTGTAGACTGTGCGTGTCGGTCGTGTTTAGTTGTTATTGGTGGGTTTGAGACCACAGTTGATTGATTGTTGCTCACTATGGTAGACTTTGATGTTATCTTGGGCATGGATTGGTTGTCACCCAATCATGCTATTCTGGATTGCCACGCCAAGACTGTGACACTGTCTATGCCATGTTTGCCACTGTTAGAGTGGAAGGGTACATTGGATTATGTCCCTAGCAGGGTTATGTACTTTCTAAAGGCTCACCGAATGGTTGAGAAGGGTGTGATGCATATCTAGCCTTTGTGAGAGATGTTAGTGTTGATTCTCCTACTGTTGAGTCAGTTCCTGTAGTGAGAGACTTTCCAGATGTATTTCCAGTAGATCATCCGGGCATGGCAATTTCGGTATTGACTTGTTGCTGGGCACTCAGCCTATTTATATTCCATCATATCGTATGACACGAGCAAAGTTGAAGGAGTTAAAGGAGCAACTGTTATAGTTGCTTGATACGGGATTCGTTGGGCTTAGTATGTCAACTTTATGTTCTACAGTTTTGTTTGTGAAGAAGAAAGATTGTTCTATCTGCATGTGTATTGATTATTGCCAGTTGAATAAGGTTATAGTGAAAAACAGGTACCTATTGCCACACATTGATGAATTATTTGATCAACTACAGGGTGCCAGAGTGTTCTCAAAGATTTATTTGCGGTTAGGTTATCATCAACTAATGATTCGGTTATTCCGAAGACTACCTTTAGGACTCGGTAGGGTTACTACCAGGTCCTTGTGATATCATTTGGGTTGACCAATGACCCAACAACACTTATGCACCTTATGAAAATGTGTATTCTGGCCATATCTTAATTCATTCGTCATTGTGTGTATTGACAACATCTTGGTGTACTACAGCACCCAGGAGGATCATAAGTAGCATTTGACGATTGTGCTCCAGACCTTAAGAGAAAAGAAGTTGTATGCAAAATTCTCAAAGGGTGAAATTTTGCTTGATTCACTAGCATTTTTGTGTCATGTGGTTTCGAGTGAGGGGATCAAGGTAGAACCTAAGAAAATTGAGGCAATTCAGATTTGTCCTAGACCGTCTTTAGCTACTAAGATTCGAAGTTTTCTTAGTTTGGCTAGGTATTATCGTCTTTTCAAGTGTTTCTCATCCATTGTTGCTCCAATGAACAGATTGACCTAGAAGGGTGCTCATTTCAGATGGTCTGAGGAGTGTGAGGCAAGCTTTCAAAATCTCAAGTGCGCTTTGACTACAACCGCAACGTTGGTGCTACCTATGGGATTGTGGTCTTACACTATGTATTGTGATTGGTTTCGTGTTGTCCTTAGCGCAATTTTGATGCAACACGGTAGGGCGATTGCCTACGCATCTCGAGAGTTAAAGGTTCATGACAAGAATTATTCTATAGCAATGCGGAATTTGCAGCTATTGTTCATGCCTTGAAGATTTGACGGTACCATTTGTACGATGTACCATATGAGTTCTATTGCGACCACTAGAGTCTCCAACATCTATTCAAACAGAATGATCTTAATTTGCGGAAACAGAGGTGGTTAGATCTGCTTAAAGACTATGATATCACTATTCTATATCATCCCGAGAAAGCCAACGTGGTGGCTGATGCCTTGAGTAGAAAGGTAGACAGCTTGATCAGTTTAGCATATCTACCAGCAACGGAGAGGCCTATAGCATTGGGTGTTCAGGCCTTGGCCAATCAGTGTGTTAGATTGGATGTTTCGGAGCCAAGTCGGGTTCTTGCTTACGTGGTTTCTTGGTCTTCTTTATATGATCGCATTAGAGAGTGCCAGTATGATGACTCCCATTTACTTTTCCTTAAGGACACGGTGCAACACAGTGATGCCAAGGAGGTTTCTATTGGAGATGACAGTGTGTTACGGATGTAGGGCCGATTATGTGCGCCCAATGTAGATGGACTACGTGAGTTGATCCTTCAAGATGCCCACGTCGGTACTCCATTCATTTGGGTGCCGCCAAGTTGTATCAGGATTGATACAACACTATTGGTGGAGGAGGATGAATAAACATATAGTAGAGTATGTGGCTTAGTGCCTAAATTGTAAGCAGATGAAGTATGAGCACCATAGGCCAGGTGGTTTGTTTCAGATGCTTCAGATTCCAGAGTGGAAATAGGCATATGTTACGATGGACTTCGTTTTTGGGATCCCACAGATTTAGAAGAATTTTGACGTTGTACGGGTGATTGTGGATAGGTTGACCAAGTCGGTTCATTGCATTTCGGTGGTGACTACCTATTATTCAAAGCAGCTGGCTCAGATCTATGACAGCGAGATTGTCCAACTTCATGGCATGCCAGTATCCATTATCTCAAACTAGGGCACATTGCTTACATTGCACTTCTCGAGAGCCATACATCATGAGTTAGGCACGTGGGGTGAGTTGAATACAACATTTAACCCCCATATGGAGGGATATTCCAAGCGCACCATTTAGATATTAGAGGATATGCTTCGTGCCTGTGTTATGGATTTTGAGGTTTCTTGGGATCAATTTTTGCTTCTTGCGGAGTTGACCTACAATAATAACTACCAATCAAGTATTCAAATGGCTCCTTACGAGGACCTATATGGGAGGCGATGTCGTTCTCCAGTTGGTTGGTTTGAGCCGGGTGAGGTTAGATTGTTGGGCAAAGATTTGGTTCAAGATGCCTTGGAAGGTCAAGTTGATCCCTGATCGGTTTCATACAACATAGTATAGGCAGAAAACTTAAGTTGATCGCAGAGTTGGTGATGTTACATTCATGGTTGGAGAGAGGGTTTTGCTCAGGGTTTCACCCATGAAGGGTGTGATGTGGTTTAGTTAGAAGGGCAAGTTGAGCCATAGATATATTAGACCTTTTGAGATCCTTGAGAGAGCGGGAGAGGAGGCCTACAAGCTTGCATAGCCACCTAGCTTATCTACAGTTCATCCGTTGTTCCATGTTCCATGCTACGGAAGTATCACGGTGATCTGCCCCATGTTTTAGATTTCAGCTCAGTCCAATTGGACAAGGATTTTACTTATGTTGAGGAGCCACTGGCCAGCTTGGACAGGAAGGTCCAAAAGTTAAGGTCAAAGAACATTGCTTCAAAGAAGGTTCAATGGAGGGGTCAACCAGTCGAGGAGGCGACTTAGGAGACCGAGCATGATATGCGTAGCCCTTATCCTCATCTTTTCACCACTTCAGGTATGTCTCCATACTCGTTTGAGGACGAACGTTTGTTTTAATAGGGGGAGGATGTAAGAAATCGGCCGGTAGTTTGAGCATTTTATCCCGTTACCCTATTTATTGTTTCCTCTATGCTATATTGCAGTTAAGTGACTTTTCGGGTGATTGGATTGGTTCCACGGAAGTTTCGAAGTTAATTGGGACACTTAGTCCCAAAGGTGGAAGCTTAAGTCGAAAGACTGGACCAAATATTGACTTTTGTGTAGACGACTCTGAATTAGAGTTTTGATGGTTCCGATCGCTTTGTATTGTGATTCTGGACTATGTATGGATATTGGTTTGGAGGTCCGTAGGTCGTTTTGGCATTAATTAGCGAATGTTGGAAAGTGTAAGGTTGAGAAGTTTGACCGAGAGTTGACTTAATTTATGTCGGGTTCGGATTAAGGTTTTGGAAGTTTGAATAGGTCCGTTATGTCATTTATTACTTATTTGAAAATTTTGAGGTCATTAGGAGTTGGTTTGGCATGTTTCGGTATTAGTTTTAACAATTGGAATTTCATTAGTTCATTAGGCTTGACTCAATGTGCGATTCGTGGTTTTGGTGTTTTTTATGTAGTTTGAGGCTTCAAGCGAGTTCGTTTCGTATTTTTGGACATGTGTGTTCGCGGAAGGTTGGGTAATTGTGCATCGCGAACGCATGTGAGGGATCACGTTCGCGTAGAAGGAAGGAGGGGTTGTGTGATGGTACTCGTTATTCAATTCATTCGCGTGGAGTAGTCTGTAATCGCGAAGCATGGGGATGCTTTGCCATCACTTTAGTGTTTGTAGTCTCGCAATCGCATAGGGGATTTTTTATGTTGGTGGAGTTTTTTCTCCCCCCGGCCAAAGATGTGCCTGGTGCAAGGGGGATCAATCTTTCCTGATCCAGAGCACCGAATATGCTCATAAACTGCGATAGGGTCTCTTGAAGTGCAGGGGTGACAATAGACACCTCGAGCGCGTGTCCGCCAACCGGAGCTACTGGTGTCTCCTCAAGCGCTGCATGGGCAAGTGCTCTAACTGCACCACATGCCCTTCCTCGACCCGGCTCTCCGGCTCTAGCAGGGGGCATAGGTGAATAAACATCGAATCCAACAGTGTGTGTCCTCATCATCTGTGAGAGAATAAAAAGACAAAAACTCAGATTTCGAAATCAACAAATGCGCACGATAAAGAATAAAAAAAAGTTGAATTTTCCTAACATTTCTATAGCCACTCAAATATAAGTACAAATATTTCTGTACCGATTCAAGACTCTAATAAACTTGCTTATGACTCGTAACAGCTGTGAACCTAGAGCTCTAATACCAACTTATCACGACCCTAATTTCCCACCTTAGGATGTCGTGGTGGCACCTAGTCTCTAAGACTAGGTAAGCCTAACATACATTGAGAAGTAACATAAATAATAACAAAACCATCAAACTGTCATAATAAGCTCAACAGAACCTCTATCAACAACTCCCCTAAATCTGGTGAAACCGAGTCATAAACTCTACAAGAATGTACTATTAGTCTCGAGATACAATACTATATTGAACAGAAAATAACAGTAATAAAACACACAAGGTGACTCCGAGGTCTGTGGACGTCGAGCAGGTATACCTTGATGTTTCCAAAGGTAGCAAATTAGTCCCTAGCGTCCGTCACGAGAAGATATACGTGGATTTGCACAAAAATATACAGAAGCATAGTATGAGTACACCACAACGGTACCCAGTAAGTATCAAACCTAACCTCGGTAGAGTAGTTACAAGGCCAGGTCAAGATACCTACTAGGATAAGATAAACGAGGCAAAAATATAATAAACACAAATAACGGATAGTGGAGAAATGAATAATAACAAAGAAATTCAATAACGTAAGCTAATGATAGAATGAAAAGAAAAAAGGCAACAAGATGGGAACACCTAATCAAAACCGCAATAAATCAAATACAGGCAAGAACAAGTAAAAAAAAGAAAGAAATCAACAAGAACAATTCGACCAATAAACTTTTTCAATAAGGGGTGTGCAATAGGAATCACAACTGAGGTACCGCCTCGTATTCACATTTCACAATTTCAATCACAATCTTTGATTATATCACCGCGTGAGCCTTATATTTATTATTGAAAATCATTTCTCCCGAAATAGCTACAAGTGTTTTATCCACTTTATCTTGCCGCATGGCTTCAAGTAGTTCCCTACTAGTAATACGCATATCAAGCCCATCTTATCTCACCGCATGTGTATCAACCCCTATCCTTATGCCAGCGCATGCGTATCAATATCATAACACAATCACAAATCACATCACAAGTGACCATATTCCACAACTTGCCACAAAGTCAACAATACAATTTTTTTCCCACAACAAATAGTTGTTGACTCAACCACAATGTGTACAAGAATATCAACAATAACACAATAAAAGTGAATTGCTCAGCAAGAAAGATATCTCAATAATTAACAACTTCACCTTAATGTGATAACAACTTCTACAACTTCAACACCAATAACTCAACAAGAATATAGTCCATGAAATAATAGTTTCAAGTAAACGGAATTCAACAATTAAAAAAGTTACAAGACAATAAGGAAGGGAATAACTTAAACTAAAACATATAAGAGCAAAATAACAAGAGGTAGAACAAGTGTTACCATTGTCAAATAAATCATGTAAGGGTAGATTAACAAACAATGAAAGTATAATATGTTATGACAATTCAATTAAAGGCATGGAAAGAGTCTAAATAACCCAAACCCGTCAAATACCACATATAGCCCATGTACACACTCGTCACCTCGCGTACACATCTTCCACACAACACAAAGAGCACAATCAATCCAATTCGTAAGGGTTAGTTCCCTCTCACAAAGTTAGGCAAAATACTTACCTCAAACAAGCTAAATCAACTTACTAGTAAGCCATTTCTGCGAATATCCAACTACAGACGGCTCATATCTAGCAAAAATAATTTAATACCAAAAATACAAGCCATAGAACATTATTCAGTGTAATAACGTTGCAATTTTAAAGAAAATCAAAAAGCCAACTCAAAAAGTCAACCTCGGGCCCGCATCTCAAAACCTAACAAAATTTACAAAATTCGAGCACCCATTCCAATATGAGTCCAACCATTCTATAATTATCCAATTCTGACCTCAAATTGATCTCCAAACCCTCACTTTATAGTTTAGGAAGTTTTCAAAAAATTCCATAATTTATCTAACGCAAAAAACTAATTAAATGATAAAAACAATGATTAAATCATTAATAATCTCTCGAACTCAAAATATGGATAATGAAATAAACTCTTGATCTTATCTATTTCTGCCGAGTGATATCCGCTTTTGCGGATGATTGGTCGCTTCTTCGACGCAGCTTCTACGGTAAATATCTTGCACGTACGAGCTTCACTCAAATCCTGACCTTCCGCACCTGCAGAACCTGACATCGCATCTGCGGACGTGTACATGCACAAAATCATCCGTTTATGCGGAACATGAAGAGCAACATAGGGCCCAATTATGCGAACTCTTGGCGACACGTGCAGTCATGCTCATGCGCCACCTTGTCCGCTTTTGCACACTCACAGATGTGAAATCCATTCGCACCTATGCTTCCAAGGCAACCTCCCACATATTCGCACCTGCGCAAGAAATGGCCGCTTCTGCGGCTCCGCACTAGTGGCCAAAAACTCGCTGGTGCGGTACACCAGAACTAAAAACCAACAACACTTCTTTAAGTCCAAAACTCAATCCGATTTCAATCTAATTCATAACCGAGGCCCCCGGTACCCAATCCAGACATACCAACACACTCTAAAACATGATACAAACTTTATCAAAGCCTCAAATCACACCAAACAACATCAAAATCACAAATCGCACCCTAATTCAAGATTAATGAAACTAATGAACTTCCACTTCTAAAATAAATGTCGAATCATATCAAACCAACTCTGATTGACCTCAAATTGTGCACACAAGTCATAAATGACACAAATGACCTATTCTAACTCCCAAAACTGAAATCTGAACCCGATATCGAGAAAGTCAACTCTTGGTCAAACCTCTTAACTTTCCAAACCTTCAACTTTCAAACTTTCGCCAATTCAAGTCGAAACAACCTACGGACCTCCAAATCAATATCCGAACATACTAGTAAGTCCAAAAGAACCATAAGAAGCTATTGGATCCATCAAAACTCTATTTTGAAGTCTTCTACTCAAAAGTCAAACTTTGGTTAATTCTTTCAACTTAAGCTTCCAACTTTGGGATTAACTGTCCCGATTCACTCCAAAACTCACCCGAAACCAAACCAACTACGCATGAAAGTCACATAACCATAATTGAATATAGAGGAGGAAAAACTAGGGTAACAAGCTAAAATGCTCAAAATGACCGGCCGGGTCGTTACACTTCCATTGCTATCCACAACTCCCTGAAATACAATCCCACAAGTTCTTCCATTGCCGGAACATGCAGTACATTTGATCAGTTTTAAACATCCCCACACCAACTACCAATTTCCTAGCCTGGCTCAAGCTTCATTGGGTCACCTTGCAAGAATCTTTTACCTACCAAGGTATCGATGTTCCTGCCTCACTCCTGGTTCCTTTTATCCTTTGTCATATTTGGAAAACTCAAAATGAGAACCTACCCACTACACCCCGAACCATCATATTTCGTGTTATCGAGTTTTACTTTTTTATCTCCCATAGAATCTCTACCGTTCTACTAATGTCAATCACATCAAATGGCACCCCCTCCCCCGAACCTCACTTTTTAAAACTGAATAACAATTACTCTTTTAATCCTCAAACGCTACAAGCTTCTCCTGGAGGAATAATCTGTAACCACCTAGGATAGTGTATCAGAGGCTTCATTACGCACATTATCTGCTCTACTGCTTTAGAAGTTGAACTACGAGCTCCCCTCTTAAGTTTTGCTAATGACTTAATTCTTCTCCCCTTACAGATTGAAACAGACTCACAGGTACTCATCTCTATGATTTGTTCTCACGACCCAATTTCTCCCACCGTGAACTGTCGTGATGCCACCTATTCTCTATGACTAGGTAAGCCTATTATTGTGGAAACGAAAGAAAACTTAAGAATAAAAGCCAACAGATGAAATTAATATGCATAACTAGTGCCACTCGGCATATACATTGATCATCACTCCAAAAACACGGAAAGTCGCCAGTCACAAGCTTGTAAGAGTCCCTACTTCTCTATACATAAATGTTTGAAGATAAACAGGGGAAAATTCTACACAAGGGGATAGAATAGGACTCCGAGGTCTACAAATGCGAGCAGATGTACCTTGAAGTCTCCTGAAGGAGCAACTACACACTAGACTTGAGGCTGATAGCTCGTACCTGGATCTGCACACGGAAAACATGTGCAGGAAAGGGCATGAGTACACCACAATGGTACTCAGTAAGTGCAAAGCCTAACCTCGGTCAAGTAGTGACGAGGTCAGGTCAGGGCCCTACCGGTATAAATATAATGAAATAAGGCAGATAGAGATATATATTTCGGAAAATAAATACTGAAATCTACAAGAATAAAAATAGAGAAAGCCCTCAGATCAGAACACAATAATAACAACTGGGGGATCTCCCAGGATACTGTCCGAAGTCCCAAAGTAAAAAAAAATGCAGTAGAAGGGGGGATCTCCCGGAATACATCCGTAGACCCAAAGTAAATATAAAGTACAGGGGGATCTCCCATATTACTTCTGTAGTCCAGAAGTAAATATGCAGTACAAGGGGATCTCCCAGGATACATCTGTAGTTTTAAAGTTAATATGCAGTACATGGGGATCTACCGGAATACGCCCGTAGTCCCAGAGTAAATATGCAGTAAATATAAGTACTTCTTCTTCGCGAATGTGGCCTAGTCCACGCGTTCGCGATGCATAGCCTGACGAATCTACACGATCGCGTCCCAGTCTTGGCGAACGCAAAGAGATAACTCAGATGGTATCCCAGGTGCTCTACGCGATCGCGAGCCTTCTTACGCAATCACGATGAAGGAAACCAGGTGTAGAACACCAGAAATATCTATCAACTCCTTAAGTCCAAAAATGACCCGTTGAGCATGTGAAACACGCCCGAGGCCCCCGGACCCCAACCAAACATACCAACCATTCCCAAAACACCATACGAACTTATTCGAGCCTTCAAATCACGTTGAACAACATCAAAACACGGATTATGCACGAATTCAAGCCTAATGAACTTTGAAATTTCTAAATTCTACAAACGACGTCGAAACATATCAAATCTCATCCGAATGACCTAAAATATTACACACAAGTCAAAATAACATTACGAACCTACTACCACTTCCGAAATTCCATTTCGGGAATGATATCAAAATTTCCACTGCTGACCAAAATTGCCAAAATTATAGCTTTCACCAAATCAAGCTTAAATCTACTACGGACCTCCAACTCACATTTTAGACGCGCTCTTAAGTCAAAAATCACCTAACGGAGCTAACGGTACCTGCAAAATTCAAATCTGAGGTCGATACTAAGTGTTGACTTTTCCAACTTAAGCTCCTACTTAAGAGACTAAGTGTCTCAATTTGTTTCAAAATCTCAACGCGAACCTTCCCGGCAACCCAAAAAACCAGAAAAGACACGGGGAAAGAAGATAATAGGGGATCAAGGCTCTAACTCTCAAAATTACTCGTCGGGTTGTTACATCCTCCCCCTCTTAAAATAATTGTTCATCCTCGAACAAGCATAAAAACATACCTAAAGCTGATAAAAGATGAGGATAAAGGTTGCGCATGTCCCGCTCGGTCTCCCAAGTCGCCTCTTCGACCGGCTAACCTCTCCACTGAACCGTCACCGAAGCAATGTTCTTTGACCTTAGCTTTCAGACCTACCAGTTCAAGATAGCCACCGACTCCTCAACATAAGATAGATCCTTGTCTAACTAGACTGAACTGAAATCCAATACATGAGTCGGATCACTTGTATTGGTAAAACATAGCTTCACATGTGTAATAATTCTTGATGACTCAGCAGACTATGTGGAGCAATGAAATTGCGACAGCTGGACAGGACTCTATGAAGAGGTACGAGGGAAAATGAATGACAAATCATACCCACAGGGTAATTAGCTACGGGAGTCTCAACCTGATTGAGAAGATGAAGAGACACGGTCAGAATGTATCCGGGCGGAACAAAGGGCAGATTCAGAGATCTTCAATTAATGATCCACCCGTTACACAACCTTCACGCAACAATTATGGTTACTCATTGTAATGTTATATTAATTCCATAATTAGCCATTAATGTAAGATCATTGAAAAAGGTAGACATTATATTATGAAATTCCCTATATAAGGGAATGAAATATAACTTGTAAGGGACATTCGAACTACTATTGCTATACACTTTACTTTTCGTGCATCTCATTGTTTTCCATTTACACATTTTACTTACAATTACAGTCTTACCTTGGTTATCAGAAACCCACGTTCTTCTTAAAAATATCTTTGGTCAAAGGATCTAATTCTTTGGTTAAACAAATTGGTTATGTTACCAGGAATCTGATAATCTTTGTTTTCTATTCAAGCAATATCCTCTGAACTATGTCGAACTCCAACGAAAATAACCAACAAAGGGATGGAACTCCATCACCTTTAGGATCCCCATGAGGTTCAAGGGAACAATCCCAAGAAAGATCCAACAACAATAACAATGATAACAATCAAACAACAGAGCAAGATCAGGTGAAGCAAATGATTGCATAGTATGTGGACCAGGATTTGCAAGAATTTACGAGGGGGTTACCGGCTGCATCACCTACACCACCTCCTAACAACACTATAACTGTGGAAAATCCTCAGTGTGAGTTAGTAAACTCAGGAAGTGAGGGTACTCCTAATGAATCTCTTGAAGCGATACCAGGTATGTCAAATAACTCTGAGTTACAATCTTTATTACTAACCTTGCAGAAACAGGTGAAGGAACAAAACCATCGAATCGAACAAATTCCTGGAGTACCACCTATTATCAAAGGCATTGACGTTGATAGGTGTTCTCAACAACCTTGGAAACCAAGCGCAACACCCCTACATATTCCCAAGAAATTCAAAATGCATGATGTTCCTAAGTATGACGGGAAAACTGACCCACACGACCATGTGACTTCTTTTACCATTGGAGTGAAAGGAAACGACTTAACAAAACAAAAAATCAAGTCGGTCGTAGTCAAAAAGTTCGAAGAAACACATACTAAAGGAGCGTTAATATGATATTCTCTTCTCCCTGAAAATTCTATTGATTCTTTTGCTGAGCTTGCATATTCTTTCATAAAAGCGCATTCCGGTGCACAAAAAGTCAAAAAAAAAAGAATGGAAGACATATTGAAAATAAAACAAGGAGACACGGAACTGCTTCGTGATTTTGTAGACAGGTTTCAACGAGAAAGAATGCTACTACCAAGGGTGCTTGATAATTTGGCAGCCATGGCGTTTGCAAGCAATTTAAATGATAAAAGCTTAGAAGCCACGAGAAGACTCAAGGAAAGATTTAGGGAATTCCCAACTACAACATGGAATGACGTTTATAACATGTACAACAGTATGCTTCGTATAGAAGAAGATACGATTGCTCGTTCGAAGGATGAAGATCGTATCAGCTCCAGACATTCCGAATCTGAAAGAAGATCAGGTAAGAACAAGTACACCCCGTATATGGGACCTTTGGGGCGAGAAACTCGTCCCAGGTTCGAAAACACTCGGTCAGAATATAGACCATCAAGCAGAGATGCGGGCTCATCCTCATCAAGATCCAGAAAGGATCAGGATGAACGAAATAGAGGTAATACACGAATTGGGGATCACACCTTCAATGTAAGTACTTCCGAACTAATTTCAGTATTAAGAAATGTGGGTGATAAGGTTCGATGGCCAAATGAAATGAGGTCGAACCCAAATAAAAGGAACCCAAATTTCTGATGTGAATTCCATAATGATCATGGAAACAGAACTGCAGATTGTAGATTTCTGCAAGGTGAGGTAGACCAATTATTGAAACAGGGCTACTTAATAGAATTGTTTAGTGAAAAAGGTAAGCAGGCATACATGAAGAACAGGCAGGATCCCCCAAAACCACCATCTCCAAAACAAACCGTCAATGTGATACATGGAGGTGAAGAAGTAAATAGAGTGGTCTGCAAAAGAACCACGAAGTTCACCATTACACACGGGAAGCGGGTTTGTGAAAACTTGGAAGCAGACAATATAACCTTTGATGATGTAGATATCAGCAGATTAATACTTCCTCACAACGACGCTATGGTAATATGTTTACTTATTTATGACACTAACGTAAAAAGAGTGTTGATTCATCCAGGTAGTTCAGTCAATATTATTTTGCTAAGAGTTGTTGAAGAAATGCTATTGGGGAATCAAGTAATCCCAAAGGCGCGAGCTTATTCAGGGTTTGCTAACTCTACAGTTATAACAATAGGGGAAATTGAACTTAGTGTCGCGCCCCCTTTTTTCCCCAGAGCGCTCCTTTCAGGGCTCGATTTAAAAGTGTTTATGACATTGGTTGGGACAACTCATTCCTTTCGGGAAAGGGGTTTGCATTTTTTGAAGAGTCGCCACCTAACGATTTTAAGGTGCGTTAGGGCACCTAGGGGGGTTCATTTTACAACTACGTTTGATAACCAGAGGCAGGGTAAGGGCTTGAAGTTATCCTAAGGGGAATGTGTTAGGCACCCCTAAGGATCCACAAGTGTGGTTCCCGGCCAAACAAGTTTTGTGAATATGTACAATTAGCAAATAAACAAGTATGTCTCAAATAATAGGGGATTTAAGTCTAAATACACGGATATTTGAAAACAGTTAATGGAAAGCTAGATTTTGAAAAGAATTACAATCTAAGAATGTTTATGGAAAGTAAAAGGGTATCCTAGATTTGTTTATAATATGGATCACATCAATGCAATACTCGGTATGACACTCCTCAAAGAGGGGCTACAAGTGGTATTAGCGCACCGGTCATCATATCCATATCCACCCTTTCCCACCCCGTGAAAGTAACTAAAGCGAGTGTTGGTCTCGACCTCTATTGCATGCTGTTACCCGTCCCTTCCTTTCAGTCCCAGAGGAATTTAGGATTTCTATCCTATAAAAGGGGGGTTCTTCGCCGACCCTCAAGTTTATAGGTAAAATACTAGGGCGACATATAATAAAACAGATAGGACTTCAATTAAAGGGAAACATGGAAAACAGATTAGAAGGCTCAAGTATACCTCCGCACATAATACACATAAACAACATGACTCATACATAGTTAAGGTCTGGGTTTGAGTTCAGATCCTAAGCATGGTGTCTAAGTGATAACAACAGAGTTAAATTTATTACATAACTCAGAGAGGAAGTCCTAATCAAGCTTGCCTACTGATTTTAAACATGCTGATAGTAATCACAAGAAGACGGTCCCAATTTTATTTTAAAGTTGATTACCTAAGGCTTGCCTAGGCGTAGGATAATATGTAGTAGTTTATTCAGATTTGTTAACAATTATAGGTCGTTATACCTAATAACATGCAGTTCTAAGTGTTGCAAATGTTTAGAGACTTATTACCAGTTGTGAGAACAGGAAGACTATTTTATATATCTGTATTTAGACTAAGTGTAGTTAAATGAGTATGATCCTAGAACATGATGTCTAATGCAGAATGATGCATATACAATTTCTAAGGTAGGGTTTCTAAATACACATAGAATCACATCATTATGCACAGTTTCAAAATAAACATGGATGATATTTTTTAATGTGGTTAACCTAAGGACCTCAAGGGATCCCGGGCAGTGCTCACACCCAGATTTCATAACTAAGATAGAGTAAGGGCAGTGTGGAATGGCCAGCCTTAGTGTGTCAAAATTCATAGGGGGGTCAGGGGTCCCAAAGCAATGCTCACACAAAGGGGGCAGAACTTAAGGGGTCTAAGAGTTGATTGAGAGTGCTTGATATAGTTTTGAAAAGGTTAAGTATGAAAATAGTTTTTTGAAAAGGGTATGTAAGAAAACAGTTTTGAAAAGTGAGACTTGATTGAAATAGTTTTATAACAAAGAAGTTTAACCACTGAAATAGACTGAAAGAGCAGGAACACCAAACAAGTTCAACATCACACAAAGAACCAATAACATTCAATCAACCACAAGCTTGGGAATGGGATTTGAGGGACAAATACAAAGCAGGTGAGGGAAAGCATGTAGCAGGAAGTACACAATCAACAGTTCCTAAGAGTTACGAGGATCATGGGTACTAACATAGCAACGAAGTCATGAAACCCTAGTTGAAAACGAAGAGTCGATTTAGGAAAAATCGGAGAATCTTTGAGAAAACAACGAAATAGCTTAAAATATACACATATCTATCATAGATCTAAAAGAATCGGAGAGTTGTAAGAATTAGGGTTTTAGAGAGAACCCAAAAAAGTTAAGAAAACCTCAAAACATTACTGGTTTTAACCCAAAAGTCATAGATCTTACTTGAACGGCCGGAGGTGGCCAAAAAATGGCATGAAAGGCCGTAGGGGGAGTTGAACCGCTTCAGGTTCACCCGAGAACCTCAGGGTAGTGTCAAACCGGCTTGGGGTGAAGCAGGGGATAGGAGAGAGTGAGAGGACATAGTTTCCGGCGAGGGAGATGACCGAAAAAGATGGAAAGAGTCCATCGGAGATGAGAAGGTTCTAGAGAGAACCAAAGATAGAGAGAGAGACTGGTTGAGAGATAATGGGAACCGGGGAAAATGAGTGGGGGGTAGTCATTAGGGGGATTATTAATCGAAAGAATGGATTTGGCCCATTGATTAAAATTAATCAACAGTCCAGATCAAAAGTGGAGATTGGGTCGGGTGATTTTAATGGATTGGGCCTGGGGTATTGGGTTAATTAGATTAGTCTTGGGCTAGTTTTAATATGGTTGGGGTTAGATTAAATTAGGCTATAATTTAAATAGAAATGGGCTAATTGTTAAATACCCATTAAAATTAGATAAATAATTAATAAGAATAGCTAATAATTAGATAAAATGAAATTAAGGCTAAATAGGTGAAATTAAAGTAATTAACTAGTGTTAAAATGTAAGGTGACTGATTATTTAATTAAAATATCATAAAATGTGTGATTAGGCTATAATTGCAAAGATGTTGTAACTATAGCCAAATAATGCCAAATTGGCTAATTTGTGAAATAATTAAATCCTAATAGGGTTAAAATGTTATATTGAGCTAAGAAATATTTTGAAATTATTTGCAATGCAATTTATGAATAATTATGGGATATAAAGTACTGAATAAATTAGACAATAAATTGATAAAAATATGAAAAATTATGGAAAATACCAATTATTATAAAAAGTGATTTTGAAGGTATATATGAAAATTATAAAATAATTTGAAGAAAAATTGGGTATCAACAGCTAGCACTTATGCTGAGGGAGTAATAAAAAATACCAGGTTCCAAGTCTTTGATACTGATATGGCCTATAACGTAATCATGGGAAGGTCATGGATCCACGACATGAAAACAATACCATCCACCTTGCATCAGATAATTAAATTCCCTTCCGAATGGGGAATTCAACAGATAAGAGGCGATCAACAAACCGCGAGAAATACACTACAACAAAAAAGTAGAGGTGGAAGAATCAAAAGATAAGGAAATCTCCCAAGCAGAAAATATTTCCCAAACGGGTATGGAAGAAATTACTACCCAAATAGGTACAGAATATATTATTGCTAAAACATGTACGGAAGAAGATGTCCATGAGAAGGTGAATCAAGTCACCACATAATAGGTACCAAATCATACAGACGTAGATTCCAGACCCGATGTCATTCAAGAACCAAAGGAAGATGAACACATCAAAACAACCACGGAAGAACTCAAAGTTGTCCCATTGTTCGAACAAAAGCCCGAACAGAAAGTTCACATAGGCACGAGGCTAAGCCCATGCCGAAGAGGTAAACTAATTGATTACTTAAAAGCTAAAATAGATTGCTTTGCATGGTCCCATTCAGACATGACAGGTATACCTTCGGAAGTGATGACTCATAAGCTAAATGAAGATCCATCCTTCGTACCTGTTAAGCAGAAGAAAAGAAAGCAAGGACCATTCAAGAACGAAGTGATTGACGAAGAGGTACAAAAACTCTAGAAAATTGGTTCAATACGCGAGGTAACATACCCTAACTGGTTAGCTAACAATGTAGTGGTGCCTAAAAATAATGGTAAATGGAGAGTATGCGTAGATTACACTGACTTAAATAAAGCATGCCCCATAGATTCATTTCCATTACCACATATAGATCAAATGATTGATGCCACCGCAGGTCATGAATTGTTAAGCTTTCTAGATGCGTACTCTAGTTATAATTAGATTAAAATGGATCCCTAAGACGAGGAAAAAACTTCCTTTATTACAAACAGGGGGACTTATTGTTACAAAGTCATGCCTTTTGGCCTGAAAAATGCTGGAGCCGCGTATCAGAGGCTAGTGACCAAGATGTTCCAGTAACATCTGGGGAAGACGATGGAAGTTTACATCGATGACATGTTGGTGAAATCAACACACGTGGAGGATCATTTCCAGCACCTCTCTATTACCTTTGAAATTTTACACAGGTATAATATGAAATTGAATCCAGAAAAATGCGCCTTTGGCATAGAATCTGGTAAATTTTTGGGTTTTCTTGTATCAAATAGAGGAATAGAGGTAAATCCTGGTCAAAATAAAGTTATAGAGGAAATACCTGATATACTTATGAACAAAAAGGAAGTTCAAAGACTAACAAGCAGAATTGCAGCTTTAGTAAGATTTATTTCCAGGTCTTCGGAGAAGAGCTTTAAGTTCTTTTCAGTTCTTAAAAAGCAGAATCAGTTCGAATGGACTGAGGAATGTCAACAGGCTCTCAAAGCTCTGAAGGCTATCTGTCAAAAGAGGGGGAGAAGCTGTATATTTATCTTGTCGTTGCAGAAATTGCCGTAAGTGCAGTACTGGTAAGGGAAGACAGAGGTAAACAATCTCCCATTTATTATGTAAGTAACACTTTATTAGATGTTGAAACTAGATACCCACATCTAGAAAAATTAGCCTTGGTTCTAATCATGGCAGCCAGGAAATTAAGACCATATTTTCAGTGTCATCCAATCACTGTTGTGACTTCATATTCATTAAGAAATATTCTGCATAAACATGAATTATCTGGAAGACTAGCTAAATGGGCTATAGAATTAAGCGAGCATGACATAATATATCAGCTTAGGACTGCAATAAAGTCTCAAATTCTAGCTGATTTCGTCGCCGATTTTAATAATAGCATCGTCCCTGAAGTAGAAAAAGAGTTACAACTTTTTAATTGGACTAATCCGGGCATATAGACCCTTTTCACTGACGGCTCTTCTAAAATAAAAGGAGCCCGCTTAGGCATAGTCTTAATATCACCCACGGGTGAAAAGACACGTCAAGCTATTAAATGTTATCCCATAACTAACAATGAAGCAGAGTCGCTTTTAATCACCATATGCTCAATTGAGAGTTCTCGTGCCAGTTCAAGTCCTGTAATGACAGTTACTTGTTTGTTGAATACATGTCATTATACTTGAAGTACCTCCTTACATTATTTATGGCTCAGCATGTACCTTATTTATTTATTTATGTACTGGACCTTAGTGAGTATGTATTCTACCTCTCGTCACTACTCTTTACGAGTTTAGACGGGATACTCACTGGGTACATATTTGATTATATGTACTCATGCTGCACTTTCTTTCTTTTTCTGCACTTGATTGTGCAGGTGTTGAAGTCCGTCCGTCTGCTGATAGGTATTGATCGCGGTGTCGCCCCATACGGTGAGCTGTCTTCTTGGCGTCATCCTGACAGCACCTCTGGAGCCTTCTAGTTTCATTTTGCTCAGTCTTTTGTTCCAGACTGCGGCTTGTATATTTTTGTATATATATATTTCAGTTGTTGTATCTATGTAGCCGCCCGTTGACACTGTGACACTAGTCCTGGCACACACTTGTTGTAGTTATGTTGGTAATTTGGGGTTGTATATATTGCCTAGCTGTGGCTCAGCTAATTTCTACGGCCTTACCCCATACCGTTGATTATATTCCGCACTTTTATTGTTATAGTTGTACGTTGGCTTGCCTAACCTCGCCGTTAAGTGCCATCACGACCTGAACCGGTTTTGGGTCGTGACAACTTATATTGCTTGAGAGACTCGGATGCAACAGTATCTGGAAAAGGCACGAGATCTCGTAAGGCTGTTTAAAACATGGAAGGTTATACAAATACCTAGAGAGGAAAATGTAGAAGCGGATGCATTATCTAACCTCGTAGAAGTTACAGAAGTAACAAATAAAGACAATGCAATTGTCGTCCACCTGTTTCATTCAGCAATTGACCAGGACAAAAAATGAGTTAACTTTTAACAATTTAACTTGGGATTGGAGAAACGAAATTTTAAATTTTTTGCAGAATGGCACCGTATCTGAAGACAAAAAAGCAGCTAAAGAACTTTGCCAAAATGCAGCAAGGTACTGCCTCATTCGCAATTCTCTATATCGCAAAATGTTCGGAGGTCCCCTGGTGAAATGCCTCGGACCAAATCAAACAGAGTTCGTGATAAAGGAAGTACACGAAGGACACTGTGGAAATCATGTAGGGGCGAGAACTTTAGTCAAAACCCTAATCAGAGCAGGGTAGTATTGGGCCAAGATGGAAGAAGAGGCTGAAAGCTTCGTAACTAAATACGACAAATTCCAGCGATTTACTAACAACATGCATCGACCGGAAGAACTATTACACCCAGTGATATCGCCATGGCCATTCATGAAATGGGGGATGGACATAGTGGGACCCATTCCCTCAACTAAAGGAAAGGTACGGTTCTTACTCGTGCTAAGTGACTATTTCACAAAATTGATGGAGGCAGAAGCTTTCAAACAGGTGCGAGAAAAAGAAGTAAAAAGCTTCATATGGAGAAATATAATATGTCGATTTGGAATACCGAAGGAGATCGTATGTGATAATGGTCCGTTGTTCATAGGCTCACAAATCACAGAATTCCTCGAAAGTTGGCAAATCAAACAAACCATATCACCCCGTGGCTAATGGGCAAGCTGAATCAACAAATAAAGTCATCATCAAAAACCTAAAGAAACGGTTGGAGAAAGCCAAGGGAGATTGGCCTGATGAATTACCGGCAATGCTATGGGCTTACAAAATTACTTCAAAAACAGCCACAGGAGAAACTCCATTCGCGCTTGTTTATGGCTCAGAAGCATTAATACCAGTAAAAATTGGCGAACGAGGCATAAGGTTTACAACAACCACGGAGGATGCAAATAACGACGAGTTAAGGACCAATCTAGATTTGCTTGAGCAAAGAAGAGAAGTTGCGTTAATACGTATGGCAACTCAAAAACAAATCATAGAGCGTTATTAAAACCGGAAAGCTCACATCAGATATTTCAAAATTGGGGACTTCGTTCTTAAAACATTCTTCCAATCAACAAAAGAAGCTTGTGCAGGAAAGCTAAATCCAAATTGGGAAGGACCCTACAAATTCCGAGTCATCGCTGGGAAAGGTGCGTATGAGCTGGAGGCTATGGACGGCAGGATCTTACCAACCAGCTGGAATTTCATCCATTTGAAGAAATATTATTTCTAAGGAAAAGGAATACCCCCGATCAGGTATCGCCACGTTAGATTTTACTTTTGTACAGTTAAAATTTTACTAACCGTTTTAGATGATAGGAATAAAGCTAACCCATCACTAGATGATGATATTAGACCTGCAAAGACGCGAGGAAGTAACAGAATTCCCGTTCTAGGATTACACTTTGCGATGGACATTTTAAAAGGGTTAAGCAGTCATCATCTAAAAACTATATACCTTCGAGTCCCGTATGTTTTTCCTTTTCAGGAAAAGTACCACAAGGAAGGATTAGTCAAGTGCTCGAGATTTCATTCTTCAAAGATCAAACACTTGAGAGACTACATAGTATGGAAGGCAAAAATTGGCGAACCAGGCATAAGGTTTACAACAACCACGGAGGATGCAAATAACGACGAGTTAAGGACCAATCTAGATTTGCTTGAGCAAAGAAGAGAAGTTGCGTTAATACGTATGGCAACTCAAAAACAAATCATAGAGCGTTATTAAAACCGGAAAGCTCACATCAGATATTTCAAAATTGGGGACTTCGTTCTTAAAAAATTCTTCCAATCAACAAAAGAAGCTTGTGCAGGAAAGCTAAATCCAAATTGGGAAGGACCCTACAAATTCCGAGTCATCGCTGGGAAAGGTGCTTATGAGCTGGAGGCTATGGACGGCAGGATCTTACCAACCAGCTGGAATTCCATCCATTTGAAGAAATATTATTTCTAAGGAAAAGGAATACCCCCGATCAGGTATCGCCACGTTAGATTTTACTTTTGTACAGTTAAAATTTTACTAACCGTTTTAGATGATAGGAATAAAGCTAACCCATCACCAGATGATGATATTAGACCTGCAAAGACGCGAGGAAGTAACAGAATTCCCGTTCTAGGATTACACTTTGCGATGGACATTTTAAAAGGGTTAAGCAGTCATCATCTAAAAACTATATACCTTCGAGTCCCGTATGTTTTTCCTTTTCAGGAAAAGTACCACAAGGAAGGATTAGTCAAGTGCTCGAGATTTTATTCTTCAAAGATCAAACACTTGAGAGACTACATAGTATGGAAGGCAAAAACGAAGCAAAGAAGACTATCAAAAAGTCAAAGCTCGAGCCTGAAGATCCATCATCCCAACGAGTCAAGTGATACGAGCAAAATCAAATGAGTCAAAGACTCAAAGCACAAAGCCTGATTCGGAAAACCTTCGAACATGTTCATAAATGTAAACAAACGTACAGGTTAAAAGGCAAAATATTAGTTAGGAGGGAGAAATGCACATCTTTGTACTTATTCAGAAAATTGTTGTAACTAAGAACAGTTATGGATGAAAGATCATTATCTTTGTATATATTCAAAAAACTGTTATTAACAAAAAATAGTTACAAATGAAAAAGCATTACCCTCTTATTTATTAAAAATTGTTGTCAATAAAAACAGTTACGGGTAAAAACCCATACCTTTATAAAAACTGTTACAAACGAAAAACAGTTATTCCTTGTATTAACTCGAAAAAACTGTTTCACAAGAAAAACTGTTTCACAAGAAAAACAGTTACGAAATACAATTTACATCAAACCTGTTAAAAGAAAACTGTTGCAACATAGGTTTTAGACGATACTCAAACACATGTGAAATGCTACGAAAGTTCAAACACAAAAACTTTCTTCAGAAACAATGTTAAACATGTGAAAAATTCCTATCTCTCTATTGCATTTTTACACCATTATGAAGTTGAGACGTCTTCTTCATTAAGTGTCGATAAAAAAAGGGCCCTCTTTCACAAAACCGTACCTATTACAAAAAGGTACGAATAATCTAAGCATTTGATACGCAAAACTCAGAGGTAACACTTAAACCTCAAAAATGAAGCATGCAAAAGACTTAAAGAGTGAAACAGAAACTCAAATCTAAAGCCATACTTGCATTAATATATTAACGGCTAAGTAAACTAAGTATTAACTTATACTTAGCAGTATTAATTTTTTATACACTGAGGTGCCCCTAAGTTGTCATTTGGGGACTTAAAATGATCCAAACTTACCCCCGATGGGACTGGGGGTAACTACCAATTGAAACAAAAAAAAAGAGGGGAACCAACATCTTAAACATCTTCAGACGGGGGATTGACTTCACTGGTAGGAGGAGCAGCTTGGGATGAAGAGACTTGAGCAACAGGAGCCTCACCTTCAGGTGAAGAGAGATTTTGACCTTGTTGAGACTTCTCAATGGTCTCCTTGAGTTTTGCAATTTCAGCATTGAGGTCAAAACCCTCTCGGCTCATTTCTGTGGCATACATTAGGGTTATTCAAGACATGTACGATGGAGCTAAGACTCGGGAGAGGACAGTGGGAGGGAACTCATAGAACTTCACAATTGTGATGAGGTTGCATCAGGGGTCTGTCACGACCCAAAACTAACCCTGTCGTGATGTCGCCTATCGTGGTAGTGGGCAAGCTGACACATTACCAAAACACTTTGATATTTCATTTTAGAAGATAATTCAAAGCTATTAATAATAAATCCTTCATAAAAGAGTTCAACTCAAAATAAAAGTGCGGAAAAGATAGCCGACATCGGGGTGTCACCGAGTCATTAGCAACTACTACAACCGTATAATAACAACAAGACTAACCTAGTATGGGAAAACCAAAATACAACTAATAGGAAGATAAGGAAGAAGAAAAACAGTGTTGCGATCGCCAGGAAACTACCTTGCTATCTCTGATGGTCCGCGAATGGATATATCAACAACTGCTACCATGTCCAGAAATGCTTGGATCTGCGCACAAGGTGCAGGGAGTAACGTGAGTACGCCAACTCAGTAAGTACAGTAAATAAAAACTGAGAAGTAGTGACGAGCTAAATGCGACTAGTTCATATCACAAGATTTAGTAAGGTATGACATGCTTTAAAACCAGAGTTTAAAATCATATCAACTTATTTAAACCATGTTCAGGTAAAATCATTTAAAATATCTTTCAACAGTTCTCAAACAAGGACTCAAAGCAGTTATGAGCACAAATGATGAAATCATATACCGCCCCTAAGGAAAGCATCACTCAGTCCTCCCAATAACTCCAACCTCACAATTACTCATACCTCACAATCACTCATGCCTCCCAATCACTCAGCACTAGCCACTCTCCATTCTCCACTCGCACTCAGTAGGTACCTGCACTCACTAGGGGTGTGTACAAACTCCAAACGGGATCCTTAAGCCCAAGCGCTATATCAATGCCCATAATGGCAGAATAATTGAAACATGTTGCGGCGTGCAGCCCGATCACATAAATGTCCTAATGAATCGGGTCGTCGGCCTCACTCAGTCATAAATCTCTCCAGTCTCTCTGGCTCTCGGAAATCAAAGCAATCAGCCACAACAACATTTATATGATGCATCAAATAGAGTAACCGAAACTGAGCTATGATGTAAATATGCATAAACATGACTAAGTACAGATTTTCAACCAACACAATGAGAGGACAACAAGAAAAGACCTCTAAGGGTCCAAACAATACTAGCGTAAGTCCTAGACATGACATCTAGCATGATTTACAGTACAACTTTCTAAACATATAAGAAGCATATAGCTACAACAGGATATTCAAATTTATAGTTGCTATGGGACGGACCAAGTCACAATCTCCAATGGAGCACGCCCACACGCCTGTCATCTCCAAAATCCTCAATTTACACTCTCCAAAATCCCAAGCCCTAACCTCCTATTTTCACTCCCAAATTCCACTAATTTGATGATAAAACAATGGTAAAATACCATAGTAAGGAGTATTAGAGCTCAAGCAACTTTCCTCACTAAAAAACCCGTGAATCCCCTTCAAAATCACTCAAAAAGCTCCAAGAACAGACTTGAAGTGGTGAAAATGAACAAAAATTCATGAATTCTATTTATAGTTTCTGCCCAGGCTTTTCGCAACTGCGGCTCAAAATTCGCACCTCCAGTGCTTTATCTGCACAAAAACCTTCGCATCTACGGGAAATCCCTTAAATATCCAACTCCGCACCTGCGCACCCTATCCGCATCTGCGACCTCGCAGGTGCGGAAAAGACTTCGCACCTGCGACCACTGCCTGACCTCCTCTCTTTCGCTTATGCGAGCAACTACCCGATTCTGCAGGCTCACAAATGTGCACACCCACTCACACTTACGATTCTCCCTAGTCCAAAAAACTCCCACACGTGCAGCGTCGCACCTGCGGCCATACCATCGCAGGTGCGATAACACCAGCACCAACTAACTTCAACAATTCTCCAAACTTCAAACTTGATCCGTTAACCACCAAAAAAACACCCGAGGCCCTCAGGGCCTGAACCTAACATGCCAAAAACTCATATAACCCAATACGAACTTAGTCGAACCTTCGAATCACTCAAAACAACATCAAAACACCAAATTACCCTCGGATTCAAGCCTAAGAACTTCTAAACTTCCAAATTCCGCAAATGACGTCAAAACCTACCAAACCACGTCCGATTGACCTCAAATTTTACCCACACGTCACAAGTGACACCACGAACCTACTCAAACTTCCGAAAATCTATTCCGACTCTGATATCAAATCTTCCCTTGCTGACCAAAATTGCCAAATTTCCAACTTCCGCCAATTCAAGCCTAATTCTACTATGGATCCCCAAATCACATTCTGGACGCGCTCCTAAGTCTAAGTTTACCTAACAAAGATAACGGAATCATAAAAATTCAAATTCAAGATCGTTTACACATAAGTCAACATCCAGTTGACTTTTCTAACTTAAGCTCATCCCAAAGAGACTAAGTATCTCAATTCACTCTGAAACCACTCCAGAACCGAACCAACTAACCCGATAAAAAACAATATAGATGAATAACACAAAAAGAAGTAGAAATGGGGGAAACGAGACTATAACTCTCAAAACGACCGGTCGGGCCGTTATAGGGTCAGCCATAAGCCCAATTCTATTTGCCCCGGTGATCGACGTGCTGAAACAATACATTCAAGGGGAGGTTCCATTTTGCATGTTATTTGCTGATGACTTTTAATTTATTGATGAGACTCCAGGTGGTATTAACGATAGGTTAAAGGTTTGGAGTCACACCCTGGAGTCTAAACGCTTCAAGTTGAGCAGGACCAAAATAAAATACATGGAGTGCAAGTTCAGTAGCATGACTCAGGAAGTGGACAAAGACGTGCGACTTGATTCACAAGTTATTCCTAGGAGAGAATGTTTCAAGTACCTTGGGTCTGTTATACAAGAGAATATGAAGATCGACAAGGATATCATACAACATATTATGACGAGATGAGTGAAATGGAGGCTCACTTCCAGTGTTCTAAGCAATAAGATGTGCCATCAAAACTTAAAGGTATGTTGTATAGAGCGATGGTTAGACCGACTAGTATAGGGCGGAGTGCTGGCCAGTCAAGGACTTCTATGTAAAAAAGATGAGGGTGGCTGAAATGAGGATGTTGAGATGGATGAGGGGGCATACTAGGTTAGATATAATTAGAAATGAAGTTATCCAGGACAAGGTGGGCATGGTACCTGTGGAGGATAAGATGCGAGAGGCGAGACTTAGATGGTTTGGGCAAGTTAAGAGGAGAGGCACTGATGCTCGATGAGGAGGTGTGAGAGGCTGGCTAGGAGGTCCAACGAAGAGGTAGATGCATTCTGAAGAGGTGTTGGGGAGAGGTGATTAGGCGGGATATGGCGTTGCTCCAACTGACTGAGGACATGACCATGCATAGGAAGGTGTATAGGTTTAGAATAAAGGTAGAGGGTTAGGTAGCCGAGTGTTTCCTTGTTTGTAACAGTAGCTTTGATACATCACTTAGTGTCATTCGTGTATTTTTGTTATTCTTAGATTGTTGTTATTTATTGTTGATGCCTTGTTTTGGTTATCTGATTGCATTACTTAATGATAGTTTTGTATTTTAGCTTCGGTTGTAAGATTGTTTTGCTTGTTATTGCCCCCCATTTTTCCTTCCTGTTACTACACCAATTTTTCTCCGTAGGATGTCGTGATGGAACCTAGTCTCTAAGACTAGGTAAGCCTAATATTTAATACTAACTTAAAAAGAATAAACAGTAGGACTACTAAAATGGAACTAACAAAATTCATATAGCCTTCCAAACAAATCGCAACAACAACTTTCCCAAAACCAGAGGTTTTGGGTCATAAGCTCTACAAGATAGTACTACTAGTTTCGAGCTATAATACTGTTTGAAACAAGAAAGAAATTCTGGAAATGTCTAAAATAGAAGGGGACTCCAAGGCATGCCAATGTACAGCAGGTATACCTTGAAGTCTCCAAAAGCAGCTACTCAAATAAACTCTAGCGTCCGGCACGGGTAGACATACTGGATCTGCACAAAAGATGTGCAGACGCATAGTATGAGTACACCACAACGGTACCCATTAAGTATAAACCCTTACCTCGGTATACTAGTGACGTGTCAAGGTCAAAATATCTACTAGGATATAATAAAAAGAATCAAAATGTAATAACAAGAAGTAATGGAAAGTAGAGAAATAAGCAATATAAAACAAATTAATTACATAGACTAGCGAAACGACGTAAGCATAAAGGTTACACAAGGGAAGAAATTGAAAAGAACAACAACATTCATATACGGACAATAATTACTAAAACAAAGAAGAACAAAACAACAAGAAGTGTTCCCACAAAATAACTTTTTATAACACGAGATAAATAACAAGAATCACAACGAGGTACCGGCTCGTGTACAATAAGAATCACAACGAGGTACCGCCTCGTGTACAATAAGAATCACAATGAGGTACCACCTCGTGTACAATAAGAATCACAATCGAGGTACCTCCTTGTATATAACAAGAATCACAACCGAGTTACCACCTCGTATTCATATTTCTCAATTTCATTCATAATCTTTCCTTATACCGTCGCGTGAGCCTTACATTTAAATTGTTTTGAAATGTTTTTTCCCCCGAAATAGCTACACGCACTTTAACCCAAATTATGATGTCGTGTGACTTCATGTAATTCCCTTACAAGAAACACGCACATAAGTCCCACCTTATGTCGCCAAATTCACATTAACCCATATCTTTATAACACCGCATGCCCGTCAATTTTACATCACAATAACAACTGGCACCACAAGTGCCCATACGCCACAACTTGCCAATAATCAGTAATATCAATGTTTTAACAATAATAGCCCATGGTTCAGCCACAGTGCGTACAAGAATATCAACAAAATCAATGAATTTAAATTTCTCAACAAGAAGGATATCCCAATGAATAACAACTTTGCCTCAACGTGATAATAACTTTCACAACTTCAATACCAATAACTCAACAATGGGAAAGATTATGTGTAACCATGATATTAAATAGGAATCACTCACAATGGAAGAGATAATATTTAACAATGACTTCAAATAATGGTAATTTAACAATGAAAGAGATAACATGTACGATGACATCAAATAGTGATAATCAACAATGAAAGAGATAACATGTACAATGACTTCAATTAATGATAATATACTATGAAAGATATAACATGTAACAATAAAAGGGAAACAATTGCAACTAAAGCACGAGAGAAATTTATCAAGTAGGATGTAGAACAAGTGTTAAACAAGTGATTTAAGGCATGCAAGGATAGACTAACTATAATGACCCGGCCAGTTGTTCCATAGAATTAGCCCTGTTATTCTTGTTTCTGCCTTGTCATGCATTTTTTAGTATGTTTATGATGTGTTGGGATCGGTTGGTTCGGGTTCGGAGTGGTCGTGGTGAGAATTGAGACACATAGTCTCTTAAATTGGCTTATAGTTGAAAAAGTCAACAGTGAGTTGAATTATTGGTAAACGACCTCGGATTATGGATTTTATGGCTCGGATAGCTTCTTTAGGTGATTTGGGAATTAGGAGTGTGTTCGAAATGTAGTTTTGATGTCCTGTGTAGAATTAGGCTTGAATTGGCGAAAATTGGTTTTTGGCGATTTTCGATCGGTAGAGGAAAATAGGCTATCGGGGTCGGAAGTTGGAGCAGGTTTGTAGTATCATTTTGGACATGTGTGAAAAATTTTAGGTCATTCGGATGTCTTTTGGTTGGTTTCGTCATCGTTGATGATTTTCAGAAGATTTATGATTCTTAGGCTTGAATCATGAGTCGAATTTGTGTTTCGATATTAGTTTGAGTGTTACGAGGGTTATAATAAGTTTGGGTGATGATTTATGATGTGTTGGTATATTTGGTTGGGCCCCGAGGGTCTCAGGATTAATTTTGGATGGTTGACGGATGGTTTGGACTCGGAAAATGTAGCAAAGCTGCTGGTGGTGCTAGTTTACTGGTGTGGCCGCACTTGCGGATGGGGAGCCGCAGGTGCGATGGACCTTGCACAGATGCGGATGGGAGAGACCTGGTCAAGGAGCACAGGTGCGGATGCCTGGTCGAACCTGCGAGCCCGCAAGTGCGAGAAGAGGGCCGCATGTGCAGAAGTCGGGACTTAAGTCATGTTCGCAGGTTTGCACCTGGGACCGCAGGTGCGAGAAATCTTCTGCAGGTGCGGAGGTCACTGGGCAGAAAGTATAAAAAGGTGCCTTCGCGAAATTTCACTCATTCTTCACCATTTGTGGACGGTTTTGGAGTTTTGAGCAGTGTTATTAAGAGGAAATCGAAGGTTATCAATTGGGTAAGTTACTTGGGCTTCATCTCTTGTGTTGGTGATCATTTTTCTACTAATAGTCATGAAAATTGGTAGGTATTAAGGAAGGAATTTGGGAGATTAGGGATTGAAATTGGGGAGCTTAATGTGAGGATTTGATGGGGTCATTTGTTGTCGGATTTTGATGTATTTGATATGTACAGACTCGTGAGAGTATAAGGATTCTAGTTTTGCGGTCTTTATCAGATTATGAGATGTGGGACCGAGGGTCAGGTTTGGCCAATTTCGGGAATTGTGCCTAATTTTGATAGTTTTTGAATGGGTTTCGTCTCCCTAGCATATTTTAATTTTTTTAATCTGATTTTGATAGACTTGGAACTTTTGGGAGCCGATTCGAGGGGCAAGAGCATCGCGGAGTAGTTTTCGTACCGTTTTGAGGTAAGTAACGATTGTAACTCTAGACCTGAGGGTATGAAACATCGATATTTTATATTGTTTTAGTAAATGAGGTGACACACATGCTAGGTGACGAGCGTGCACCGATAGGGATTGTGACTTGGTTCGTCCCGTAGCGACTATTAAGCCGCGTATTCGATTTGAAACCTTATGATATCCTATATTTTAGAAATCTATACTTGTTTATGGTATGTAAGCCATGTTTGGAGCCTTGTGCCGACCTGTTTAGACCCTCAGGGGTATTTTTACACTAATCTCACTCTATCCTGATAGAACATTCGTGAAATCAGTCATGTTTATTACTTGTTGTTATTTTCACTATTATCACATTGTTTTAAAACTCTGAGAGGTATTTTGGGCTGAGTCCCGTGTTGCGATGAGTTGCCCGAGTGGCTTGTGAGGATGACTGAGTGAGGCCGAAAGTCGAGTATATGAGGATACTTATGGATCGGGATACACGCCACAGCAATATATATATTATATGGATCAGGCTGCACGCCGCAGCAATATATATTAAGTGGATTGGGCTGCACGCCACAACAATATAGCGCTTGGGTTGTAGGAGCCCCTCCAGAATCTGTACAACCCCAGTGGGCGCAGTCGACTATTATATGGATCGGGTTGCACGCCGCAACGTATGTTATATGG
>MDKH01172785.1:0-21959 GCA_005239495.1 Nicotiana undulata
AACCTCACAATCACTCTGCCCATCAGGCAACCTCACAATCACTCTGCCCATCAGGCAACCTCACAATCACTCTTCATAAGCCTCGCGGGCATCACTCAATCAGTATCGGCGCTCACTAGGGGTGTGTTACAGACTCCGGAGGGGCTCCTACAGCCCAAGCGCAATAATAAGCCACATCATGGCATAATTCACACACAATATAGGCCCGCATCCTCACTCATATCATATCATCCTCATAATATAGGCCAGCAGCCTCACTTAGTCAGACACTCTCAATTTGCCCTTCAGGCTATAGTATACCGGGTTCTCGACCCAAAAACAGTATTTCATTTTTCAAGAAGTAGTATCAAAATACTCTGAGTGTCAAAACAATTTCACAGAAAAGACTGAGTGAAAAATCATAACATATCAGTGAGGAAAATAGTAAAAACATCCCCCAAGGGGTAAACAAATCGGCACTAGGCCCCAAACATGGCTTACAGCCAAAAACATATCATAATGTAAAAATACATTTAAGCAAAGGCTTAAAAATCGGTTTTGCAACTCAATAGTCGCCTAAATAGGAAATATGTTCCAAAGTTTCCACCTTTTTATTTCAAAACCCGTGAAAAGGGTGCATAGTCCGGGGTTTCATACCCTCAGGACAGGATTTAAAGACATTACTTACCTCAAACTAGCCCGAAAACTATTTCGCAATGCACTTGCCTCTCGAATCAACCTACTAAGGCTCCAAATCTACCAAGTTCAGATTTTTTATCATCAACATATGCTTAAGGAATAAATTCCAATTGAAAAATATCGAACTTAACTCAAAAATCCGAAACCGGTTAAAATCCGACCCCCGGGCCCGCGTCCCGAAACTCAGAATTTTTTATAGAAAAGTGTTCTTCTTCTTTCTCACGAGTACGTAAATATAAGGAACACCGAAATCGGAGTCCGTTTGACCCCTCAAATCGACCCTTGAAGGTCTCATAATCTCATGCCCCAAAATCCTATTTTTCTACTATTTTTCATCGATTAAAGGCTGGGATTATGGTCTATAATCACCCATAATCGAGTTTTAATGACTAGAACACTTACCTAAATTAAGAACAAGGATTTTCCTCTTCAAAATCGCCCCCAAGAGCTCTTTTCCGTACAACAATGGTGTAAAAAGGGGTTTAGGTCGCGGAGGAAATATTATTTAACTGCCCAGTGATTTGTGCAATGCGATCGCGGATGTACTCACGCGATTGCGAAGGACAAATCTCCCAGGCCCACAGAAGACCCTACGCGATCGCAATTCAATGGAACCTCGACCCACGCGATCGCAACCATTCTCACGCGATCGCGAAGAACAACTGACTCCGCTCCCCCACGCGCCTGGCTAACTCTACGCGATCGTGATGAACCCCACGTGATCGCACTGAACTGACCTCCATATTACGCGATCGCGACCCTTATTTCGCGATCGCACTGAACAAATTCAACCCGGTCCATTTTAACCCTACGCGATCGCAGCATAAGCCACGCGATCGCAGTGAATAACCTTCAGCTGTGAAAACACCAGAAACATCAGTGTTTTTAAGTCCAAAAATGTCTGTTAACCACTCGAAATCAATCCCGAGCCCCTCGGGGCCCCAACCAAACTTACCAACATATCCCATAACATCATTCAAACTTAGTTGCACTCTCAAAACACCAAAACTAACATCAAAACTCCAAATTTGCATCGGATTCAAGCCTAAGAACTTTGATATTTCTAAAATTCATCAATGATGCCGAAACTATCCAAATCAACTCCGATTGACCTGAAATTTTGTAGAAAAGTCCAAAATGACAGTACGAACTTGTTCCGACCCCGATAGCCTTTTTTCCACTGCCGACCAGAATCGCCAAAAACTAACTTTCACCAATTCAAGTCTAATTCTACACCAGACATCACAAAATTATTCTGAATACACTCCTAAGTCCCAAATCACCTAACGAAGCTATCCGAGCCATAAAATCCGTATTCCGAGGTCGTTTACCAATAAGTCAACTCTTAGTTGACTTTTTCCATTTTTAAAGTTATTCTTAAGGACTAAGTGCCTGAATTCTCATTTAACCATTCTGATTCCAAGCCTATCAACTCTAACACATTAATAACAGAATAACCAATCTATAATAAGTCAATAACAACAGTTATAATGCAGGTTTTTCGTAACGACAGACCGGATCGTTACATTATAGAATGCAGTTGTTGATACTAAAAATTATGGAATTCAGCTGTTGATACGAATGTATTAGAACTATTTTCCAATTCAAGGCATACATTATTTAGAATGGTCTGCAATTATTCACTGAAATTTATAACAATATGATGAAATTTGATGAAGTTGTAAAATTAACAAGCATTGTTTAGGAAGGCAGTGTTTATGTAATCGATAAGAGCTAAAAAGAATTGGTATTCGCTTGTTCATTAATTACAAAGTAAATAAAGTGTCAAGTTAAGTGTTTACTTTTGGACCTCCAACAAGTCTTAATGAGTGAGGACGGGCTCAGAGTGAAGCCCAAGGTGCTTTAGCTTTCTGGAATAGCCCAAGTTTTTATGCGCATTAAATCAAAGGTCTCCAATTGGGCTTGATAAATGATCCCAAACACGTATTAAAGTTCCAAGTCTACGAAAAATCCAAATCAATATCACGAATACGTATGGGCAAATTGTTTTGGCCCTGTAGTGCTCTGAAACCAAATATCTAATAACTAATCTATCTAATTATTCACCCAGTTTCTGTACCGTATTGCAGAAATGAAAGCAACGACAAAATCATTCCAAGCATGAACACGTGATTGCTCTAACTTTACAAATTACAACGTTATAATGTCACATCAAGGATTATTATTTTAAACTTTACAATAATAACTATATTTGAATGAGCTAAAGCAGAATGACAACAACGCTTAGTTGCACTAAAAGCCTTTTAGTTTTACATCAATATACAAATCGACCAGCAATACACCACGAACATATCTGGAGCTGCCTCTTTGGTCTTAATTATTACCAATATAATCAACCAGCGATAAACTCCGTAAATTTAAGCCATTATCTCAATCAATCGAGCCTCTTCATCACAATTAATACAGGAGTAACTCTAGTAAATGCGGGATGGAATAACTACAATTAATTTGAATTTGATGCTCAAACAAAATCATGATATAGCTGAATCAGCCATGGCAACCATTCAACTCACCAAGGAAGAACAAATAACTTTATTTCAACAACAATCAATCTACAACATACAAGATTTTACTATCCACACAAGGTTACGAGATCAGAGGTTAAGGAATACCTTGAAATGACTAAATCAAGGAAGAAAACAATGAAGAAATGGAATTGAGTTAAGCAAAGCAAGGATAGTACATCCAATCAATTGAACAGTAGTTTTTCAGCTCGCAAAACGTTGAGATAACTTTTGAAATCCTAAAAGTACCAATCAAATGTGCTGGAATTTGAAAACAGCTTCGCATTCCTCTCCCTGTGGTAATTCCTTATATTTTTTGAAGTGTTTTTTTATCCATATTTTAGCTGAATTTTTTTTTTTAATTTCAAACTTTATTTTCAGTTGTTTTAGTGTTGCAGAATTTTCAAAATTTTGAATTGTGTATGAATGAGTGTGTGAGTGAGATGAGTGAGATGTGAAGATGTATGGGTGAGATGAGAGTGGATGAGAATGAGAAGGGTGTGAATATATGTGCATATGCGTGAATGTACTGCTTTATAACAACTTTCAACATCTTTTTCTGTTGTTTCTTTTCCTTTCAATCATTTTTTTTCTATTTTACTCTTCCAGGACCTAAAAACTTACTTGTTGTATTTCTTTATTGCTAAAAACAGTCCTTGCACCCTTCTTCTAGATGTTACCCGATTAGTTACAAAAGATTCCCTAAGTTAAATGCCTTAAATGCCCCATAAAACCCCTGTTTTTTTGCCACCTAGCTAGCGTTCATACGCCTGGGCCTTCTGGCCAACATGCCCAAAATCAGGACCTAGACCCACAATCCTTCTCAACTTGAATTTTAATCTAGTGGGCATGTCTGTCAAGCGAGACATGCCCGATACTGAGCTAAGACATTCAAAAAAACAAATTTGAAGTCCAATTCAAATTGAAAACTAAACAAACATTACTTTTAAAAATTTAAAACTAGTTCAAAACACATTCAAACTAATTAAAACAAGTGATTAATTGTCAACCCAGATATACATACATTAATTCATCTAACTCTTAATTCTGCATAACTCGACTTAATTGATCGAACAAATTCAAGACAAACGACGAACCACACAATTGAAAATAATAGGGAAAATGAGAACAAAAAGTGGTATACCTACTAAGCTCAAAGAGGCGGCCAAAATAATTCCCATCAGTCGGAGAAACAGAACGAAAACGGGTCGGTTCAACGGCATTTGACCGGATTCCAGTGACTTTGAAATGAGCCAAAACTAGCATAAATCAATTGTTAAGAACAATCGATTGGCGTAAGTTTTAGGTCAAAACGATTTGAGAATACCGAAGAATCAAGAAAGGGCGAAACTGGGGGTTTCCGAAGATCTTAGATCTATAAATCGAGAATCTGAAGGGTTTTGAAAGACACTAAGAAGAGATATGGTATAAGGAAGGGGAAAGGATTGTCTGGTGTTGATTTGGGGATGTTTGGAGGTTGGCCGCCGCCGTGGGCAATTTCCAGCGGCAGCGAGGGATGGAGGCCGAGAGAGGGGAGAATAAAGGGTTCTGGTAGGTCTTTGGGTTGTAGGGGCATTTCAGACACTTATATGGCTTTATGAGATCAGTTCCCAACCCTTGTATCTTGCTTGAGAGACGGCTAAGACAAGCCATACCGAGAACGACGATGTTTGGTGCTAATGAAAGCTGGACTGCGCATGGGAAAATTGGACCCAACTGATTTTATGTGTATCAAAGCTTGGCGCGGTTCGATTTTGAACAAATAGCAACGTCAAATCCTCCTCTTTTAGTCTTTTATGTTTAGCCTCTAATTAACTAATATAATTTCTAGAACTTAAATTGCAAAATTAACCTTTTATATGAATATCTAATTGAATTATTTAACTTGTGAATTACCAACTTGACTAATTAGTTGAACCCAAGATGTAAACAAAATATTAGAAACATTGCATGTATTTTTTTTTTTAGAAATGCAACGATCTAAAATGCGAAGATTAAAATATAAAATCTTTTTTCCATTTTTATGATTTAAAAATGTTACCTAAAAAGGCATGAAACAAAAATACGCGTATAACAAATTAAATTGAAATATAGAATTTTTTTTAAAATTCTATACAAATAATTAAAGGCTATTTTGGAATGTTATAGGAGCCATTTTTATATCGGATAAAAATTACGTGCTCACTGTTGAAAAGAAATTTAGAATTAGCCTTATTTATAACTGTTAATTGTTTATAATAAGGTTTTAAAATTAAACAAAATTTAGCCACTTTTTCATGCGGAAATAAAATAGACATGAGTTTCAATTAAAGGCATTTTATTTCAAATTTATCTCTGTATTAAATAGTGGTTATTTTTTATTTACTTTACAAATATCGGCTATTTTTCAAATGTCGGTCAAAAAGCTGGCCGACTCATGCTATTTAACAAATAGCTGCTAAATGTAAGGGGGAAATTATGCTATATACCTATTTCACCCAAAATAATTATCCGCCTTTACCTATTTTAGAAATAATTAATATATACCTATGCAACCAAAAGTAATTCCCCATTAATCCTTCTTTCTATTTTATTCTTGTCAAAGCTAATTTTTCTCCTCCTTTTCTCTTTCTTCTCTTATCATTTTCTTTGCTCTTTATCTTTTTTTTCTTTTGCCAATATCCCTACAATTTTTCATTAAATATATGATCTATCTACCTCTTTCTCCTATCTTTATCATTTGCCCCAGGAAAAAAAAAGCTAAAAAAGAAAAATTTATCAAAAAGGATAAAAAAATTCTAAGGTTTCAGTTTGCTACAAATTTGTGAGGTTGTATACGTAATAACAAATTGTCGACGCTCTTTGCGGCAAGTTTTGGTCGTATTCGCCTTATCGACTTCACTTTGGAGTTTGACCATCTAATTCATTTCCAAAAGCGACAAAATTGTAAAGTACAAATTTAATGGTATTGTGATAAGATATGTGTTTGTTTGAAGTATTTTGCTGTTGAAATTGTTGGGTGTTGTTAACTTATGGTAGATTATGGTGCTAATGCTAATTTTTTTAGATTTATTATAAGAAAATCTAGTCCACCATTGAAGAACTTAAAGCTTGAAATTCATAAAGAGTGTTTGTTGAGTTTGTTATTATTTCGATTCGATGCTGAGTGCGATTGGAATGTTGATTGTAGGCTCTAGCAAAATTTTGAGTCAATTCGATAAAAAATTTAGAGATATATTTTTAGATTTTGGATTAAAATTGAGCTGAACTAGTGAAGAAGATAAATTTGTAACGTATACCAAAATATTATACTATATAGCATTTTGGTATATAATAATTAATTAAAATGTTATATTATTAAAGAAAGAAAATATACCATTTTGTGTTAAAATAGCGAGGAAGAATTTGTATTGTATACCAAAATGACATACTATATAACATTTTCGTATATAGTTCATTCCAATTGTATATTGTTACAGTATACTATATAAAGTAACAATATACTATTACAATTTGGTCCTTTTAGAATTTTTAAAATTTTCTTTATGTCATTTTGATTTTTTCTTTATGCGTTATTTTATATAATAGTATTATAGTACAATATCTTGAAATATATTATCATATTAATACGTGGTGCATTATTTTTTGATTTTTTCTTTATGCATGTGTATTATGTAATAATATTATAGCCATATATAGTCGCTTGAAATTAATTAGTAGAACTGTATATCATATTGGTATAATTATATTTCATATTGGTATTATTATGGTACTCGAAATATTTTTTGGTTGTTTTAATTGTATTTTTAAGTGAAGTCTATTCTGAAATGATTTATATGATCATGTTTTGTTGTGCTGAATTTTCTTGTACCTATGAACACATATTTTGTGTATTATGTAATAGTTTTTATACTTATATGCAGTTGTTGGAATGACCTCATAAAACTCTTATTAGTATAGATATATACTATATTGGTATCATATTCTAGTTGAATCCTTTTATGGTTATATTAGCTGCCCTTAATTGATACACGTGAGAGTACTCTTTCTGAATCGACTTCGAACTTCCCGAAATTCAATTCCAACCATGCGTGCAAGTCATGATATCTGAAGTGGGGCTACTCATAGCCTCGAACCGCTGAACGACGCGCTAGAGCTCAAAACACGGTCGGGTCGTTACAAGTATACTGTAATACTATGCAATATACTGTAATAGTATGTTGTAATAGTATACAATATACTATAATAGTATACTTGTTACCCGTAAATTCACCTGCCTTTTCCCTTTTAATTTGCTTTAAGCTTTTACCCAGCGTGAGGTGCAATTTGAGAATGCAAAAAATAAAAAAATTATAGTATGTTATATAATGTAACGGTATACTCTTACAATTAGATCATTTTAGAATTTTTTGAAATTTTTATTGACAACTGATATTATTTCAGTTTAATAATTGAATTAATTTTTTTTAACTCTTTGCATACAATTGTATACCCTGTTGGTATAACTATATATTATACTGGTATCATATGTTAGTTAATATTTTTTTATTGTATTATTCACATTTAATTGGTTTCACAATTTGATTTTTCTTTAGTATTAATATAAAAAAAGAATAATAAAAAATAGTGAAAATTGTAAATGAAATTAGATTATGAAGAGAAAAAGAATATAAAAAAAAGAACTTAAATGAAATTCGCAAAGGAAAAACGAAAAAAATAAGAAGAAAACGAGAAAAAAGAAAAGAAAAAAACAAGAAAAGAAGCATAGAAATAAAAAAGAACTGAAGAATAAAGAAAAAATTCCCCATAAAAATTATTATGAGTAGAAAATATAATTAGTTTATGAATAGAAAAATAAATAAATATAAAAAAATAAATAATTTTATTTTTATGGGTAACGTGTCAAAACCTCGTATTTAAGCCGGTCTCCAACTACCGAAAAAACTTAACCCCTTCCTTTCGAATTTCGATCTCCAAAGCATTCAGTATTTCGCCGGTGAAATTATTTCTCTTCTCCCAAATCGGTGTGTAAATAACGATTATGTCCTCGAACCTCATTTTCTTTCATTTCTCATTGTTGCATTTTTTTCCACCTCCTTTGCTATCTTTATGATCATAATTTCACATTTAATTAATTGCGTTTGTTGTTATGCTTGAAACTGTGTAATTGATCTTACAATTCAGTAGGTAAAAAATTAATTCTCTTGAAAATCGGGGGTCTGATTATGGAATTTAATGGAAAAAGGGATAAGAGAGGGAATATGATGGTAGGACTAGATAGCAGACTGTTTGAATGTTCCCTACATACATAATTACCTCCTCTGTTTCCTTGTTCTATATTCGTTTTTCTAATAACCGTGGTGTTCGGGTCAGTTTGGGCGAAAACTAATTTCACAGAATACCTGCTACTTCCCGCAAGCAATATATATGCTTGAACAGATGATAAGAAATCACCTAATAATTTTTTTCTCTGCTGGAATTTAAACCTGTAGACACGTAATTTTTGACTCATACTTATTTTAGGTCTAAATTGTTATTTTGACTATGTTTGGCTCTTTTACTTTATTTTATCTTAAAAATGAAAATCACAAAAAATATTATCTCTTATTTGAGTTGCTTGGATTCTGTTTAGCTATTTATGATCTATCTTACTTTTGATAAATTGAAAAGTAAATAAAAAATAAAAAATTACATGTTTAGATACAAGTTTCTTTTCCCCTTTGCAAAAGGAAAAGAAATTCACAAAAAATAGATTTCTTCGTATTAATTAAGTTTTCAATAAATGAATATTTTCCTTGCCTAAAATATTTAACTACAGTAGTATTTTTATTCACTCTTTCAACAGAAACACTGAAAAATACAAGAAGAAGAAAAGAGAAAGAAAGTAAGCCATTAATTAATTCTGAGTTGGGTTTTTGCTGTTCAAGGTTGTCCAGTCTTACCTTGGTTTTCCGGTCGGTGGTTCCTCTGTGTTAATTTTGTTCGTATGTCAATTGGCGGCTCTCAGATCTGTTTCATTTTTGCTTAGAGGTCCTTGTATATTTTATAATTCTGTTCTAATTATATTTCAAATCTTGCTTTAGTTGATCTATGTGGCTATTTTGTTGATTGTGATTCGTTAGTTGAACTAGTACATATATTGAATAGTTTTGTCGAATCTGATCCTAATCTCTTGAATGGATATTTGAGTGAAATACATGCTGTCAAGAGCTGGAATATAGGCCATATCATGTTTGTTTTATGTTTCCTTGTTAATTGGGATTAATTACTCATTGTTCTTTCGTTACATTACTGGATGGAACATGTAGTTGGGTAGGTTTGAAAGTTTTTAAAAGAGAAGAAGGAAGTGTTTGGCATAAGTCATGAGGTGCTGGATATTAAATGAAAGTAAAATTGGGTTTAACATGTTTTATTGCTTTGCTTTAATTGTTTAAAATCGCTAGGAGCATGTACTAGGCCGTCACACATGGGTAGGCAAATCTAGGACGTGATGCATGTTTGAATTGGATAAGGTGAAAGGTTGTCTCCTAGTTAATTATTTTCATCAGGGGAATGTAAATGAAGGCCAAGGATGAGCAACATCAAGGAAGTGTAGTGTAGGATAGTTCAGATCTATTTTTATTCTTTTTCTTTCTTTTATTAGGTGGGGGAACAATCTTGAACTTTCTTATTTGTGTGGTCTCAATTCGAGTATTCTTTAAAGCCAACTTGATCAAGTCTACAACCATTACTTTTGCGGGACTTGGGAAATATGTTCAATTCACGTCCTTCTAATATAGGAGTCATGTTAGTAATATTTCAATTATAGTTCATACCTGATGCTTGATGTTTGCATCTGCAGATTGGTTTGTTAGACTCTTTGACTAGAGAGTGTAAATTCCCCTCCGGTGGTGTGGTACTAAACAAGATTTCCAGCAAGGAATATGGTATGGAAGCAAGTTTTGTTTTAAATATCTACATTACTTTGACGACAGTTATCTCTTTCTCAGTTTGTCGTGTAATTAAGGCCATGCATGATGAAAATCTCTGTTATCTTTGCTTTGGTAATTAAACTTGGACTTTTTCATGGTTTGGTGCACTAAGTGAGTTACATTAACTCGTATGTTCTTCATTCCACTATTATTCATTATGTAGACTTTGGTTTCAAAGAGAAAGAAACAAATAAAATAAATGACAAATAGTATTATCATGTTTCCACCATATCTCGGCAATGAGGATCTGTTACTGACCGGCTACGTGGGATCGATTGCGGTGTTTTCTCTGATTTGTACTACCTTCAAAAGTGTATAGTCAAGTGGTGGTAAACAACAGGATAACCGATTTAGAGACAGTGGACCTGATACGATTCGGATACACACAAGTGGAATAATAGCTAATAAAGAGTTTAATGAAAATAACATGATAGAAAGTCCAAACCGAAATTGAAGAACAGGAAGAATCCTAGGCTCTGATTGGACTCTATAGTAATAATTGATATATGAAATCAATCATCTCCAAAGAACGACAAGAAAGAACCAAAGATATAATGATTTATAGAAGAAAAAATTACCGTCAAGATTCAAGCTTGATTGTAATTTCAAAGTTTAATTTAAACACAGAGGACTACAACCTCACCAAGATTTTTATCAATTTTGGTCTTGGAACGGGTAGATATTTTGGAACGGGTAGATGTTCCTTTCGACCATTCGTGATCTTCTGTAATATGCTTTGTGATATCCGGGGTCATATGAGCTCTCTATTTGTGTTCGCTATGAATTTTCTGTGTTCAACTTCAATGTATATCCCCTTTTCATTTAATCTACTCTATTCTTTTTGTTTTACAGGGTGTCTTAACCCAAAACAGTCAGCCCCATTTAATGCTGAAACCTGATTTTGATTCAATTACAGGTTTATCACTCCAGTTTCGTTGACGAGGAAGGAATTAGTAAAGCTTGTGGATGCCCTTTATTACCTCTGAAAAGCCATATAAAGGGACCTGCTCCAGTGTCAGAACAAGGTTAGTCGTGTGAGTCTTATCTTTCCGAGGGCAATGTCTATACATTTTTAAGGTTTGATGCTTATCTTATTTCTGAGCAGATACAACTGATATCGTTGATGAAGCAATCACATTCTTCCGAGCAAATGTCTTCTTCAAAAACTTTGATATTAAAAGCTCATCTGACAAGCTACTTATCTATTTGACATTGTATATCAACATCGCTCTAAAGAGGCTTGAAGGCTGCAGAACTTTAGCCGAAGGAACAAAGGCTATCATCAACCTAGGTCTGGAATCGGTTCCTGTACCTGGAGAGTCAGGTTTTCCATTCCCAGGCTTATTTACTGCTGCCCAATCTAAAAAAGAAGCAGGTAGATTGTTTGATGAACTAAGTAACCCTCTTTTTTCTATGTGAATAAACCACCAATACATGATTTCGGTTGATTTTGAGTTCGCTATTTTGCTTCCATTTTGTCTTTTGAGATTCTAAAATGAAAACAAACAAGTTCATAGCTTACAAGTCTAATTTGACCAACTTAATTCTTCTGGACACTACATTTGAATGCTTGAATCCTAACTTCTTACACCATTGCATCTGATTCCAAGTGGAGAAAGATTATATGAGCTGGAAGACTTTCCTAATACTTAATAGGGTAACAAAACTTGGGATCAGCAATCTCTTTCTTAATAAGTCAATATCGGTTGATGGAGTGTAGACAATTCCTGGTGTCAATTTCGGAAAAAGGAAAGGGCAAAACAGAAGACTTTTGGGAACTCCATTATCTCTGTGAGTTTGATGTGTTTTATCAATTTTCCCGAGCATTGGATATCCAGACGCTGTCAAACTGCAACTTTTGTTTTTATTCCATTCTCCTCTTTCCTTCTGCAGCTCCCAATCTGAAACCACACAGCAAACCTTGTCTTTTTCTCTCCTGTCAATCGTCTCTTAAACCATTTTAATTCCTCCTATCTGAACTCTCTAAATTTCACAGAAGTTTCCATTCTGGTCTTGATGGAAGGTTTGTTTGTCTTTGTCCAACCACTAGTTGAGAGTTATGACCATGTATCTCTGTTTTACATGCTAGGATAGTCCCACGACTAATTTAGTAGAAGTTGGATTAAAGGAGTTAAATATCTTGAGTTTCTTTTTAACACTTTGTATACAGGTCAAGTCCTGCTTGGGTATTGTTCTAATGAAATCGTATTCTGTTATATTGGACTGCCAATACACTACTCCATGTAGTAGTATTGGCTCCAAAGCCTTTCAACTATGGTGCTCCTTGAAAAAGTATTTCGGTGAAATTAGGAGAACCTAAGTATGGGTGTTAGGGGCTACTCAAAGCCCCTCAATGGCTTCGTTTGGAAAAAAAAAAAAAAACCTGACTTAAATATACTTTCCAGTAACCATTGTGATCATAGGAGAGAGTGAATAGTTGGAGATCGCTTGGGTCGTTCTATGCATTGATGTCTAGCTTTTCAAGCTCCTCCTATGACCTCAAATTGTTCCTTAAGTATATGAACTAGTGTTGTTTTGGAGGAGGAATCTGATGGGAGGAAAGAGTTGCTTTGTCTTAGTCTAGAAAATGAATTCCAGCTTAGGGTCTCTGAAGTTGACAGATTGATCAGGTTTAGAAAGTGAAATGGCAATTTTCTTTCTTTTTCTCATAACCATTTTTTCCCTTCCTCTTTTCAGGTAAATATAACTGTAAAATTCTTGTTATAATAACTGGAAAACCGCGTTGTTTTACGTTCTATGTGAAAGTTGATGTGCTATATTACCCATTTATGCTGTCACACCTGTTTTGATACAACTGTTTTACTTTCAGCTAAATATAACTGTAGCACCTCTTTTGGTGACACCTTTGCAATGTTTGGCAACTGACTTCCAAAAGGATACTTCTTGTTATATGGACTGTAACATAATGTTTCTTACTTTTGTTTCACTTTTGCTTTAATCGGCATCAAAATGCCATTTTGCATTTGTTCCATCTCCGACGAAAACTGATACCTTAGATATTAGACGACATTTACTCTTTTTGTGGTCTTGTTCTTTTTCTTCTTTTCCATTGTATTTGTATGGCTCTCGGACTGATGGTTTCTAATCTTTATGTTTGGGTTGTCACATTTGAACTCAGAACTATTCAGGAATTACCTAAGGCAAATAAGGGAGGAAACTAGTGGGAGATTATTAAGTGTTGCTTATCGACATAATGGAACTCCTAACAAATGGTGGTTAGCATTTGCTAAGAGAAAGTTTATGAACATGAATCTTCCTTGACTAAGTTTCTGGTGTTGATCAGAGCTTCAACTTCTGCAGAGGATGATTTTACTGCTACGGAATTCGTAGACTACATAGTGAGGTTTGTTTGTGATGAACAATGACTGGTGATGCAACAATGTCTTTCAGGACAAGACTTTCTATAGGAGCATCTAATATGCTTATCCAAAGAATTGCTTTTGGCTCATTTCATGTTATTATCAACAAATAATTGAACTGAGAACGCATAATATTGTGCGCTTTGTAAATTACTCACTCTACTTGTAATTGCTCAAGTTGTGGGGATTCATACAATCGACTCCAACTTGCTTGGAGCTGAGGCATAGCTGTTATTGTAATTGTAATTGCTTAAGCTAAATGTATTACATTAGTGTAAATTGTGTGAAAGAAGTGTGCACCAAAATGACCCAATTTGCAGAGAAGGGATTTAGACAAAGATATCTGTGGGCCAACTAGATATAAAAAATGTATTTTGATGATTCAGAGGCAGAGTCAGAATTTTAATATACACGCCAGAGTCGACCATCGTATATAATCGAGTCTCTGCATCTTCAATATTCTAGCTCATACCAAATTTTAAATATTTGATTATAATTATATTTTATCGAATAAAAATTCTCTTGTTAAATTGTAAGAAAATCAAATGAGTGGGAAATAGTTTTGTATATTTTAAAGTATTTTTAGTATTGTGATGACCCAAAAGGTCATCCCGTATATTTCTAGCTAATTCTGTGTTCCGAGGTCGTGAAAATCTCCTTCTGTCTCACCTCGATTTGTGTGCGCAGCTCGGACGTGTAGCCGGGAAGCCTTTATTTGAAAAATTGATAAAAATGATAATTTTGTATTAGAAATTTGAATAAAGTTGACTTCGGTCAACATTTTTAGTAAACGGACTCGGACCCGTGATTTGACGGTTCCGGAGGGTCCGTAGGAAAATATGGGACTTGGGCGTGTGCCTGGAATCGAATTCCGAGGTCCCAAGTCCGAGAAATGAATTTTTAAAAGAAATTATTTTCTGAAAAATAAAGGTTTTTGAAAGTGAAATGTTAAGTGAAACCTATGGTATCGAGCTCGTACCTTGGTTTCGGAGCCCGGTACAGGTTCGATATAATATTTGTATCACATCTGTGAAGTTTGGTAAGAAACGAGATTTATTTGACGTGATTCGGACCTTAAATGCAAAAACTATTGTTTTAAGAAGTTTTGAAATATTTCATTGATTTTGGGGTTTAATTCGATGTTTATGACGTTATTTTGGTGATTTGATTACACGAATAAGTCCGTAGGATTTTTTCAAGGTTGTGTGCACATTTGGTATGAAGTTTCGAGGGCTCGGGTGTGTTTCGGATAGGTTTCGGATCGATTTTTCTTCATTTTCCACTGCTGTACATGTCTGTTGTCCCTCCCTTCTATGCGATCGCATAGACTTAGTTGCGATCGCACAGTGTAAATTTGAATTGCCCGGTCTTCTTCTATGCGATCACCATTACACGTACGCGATCGCGGAGGCCATCCCCTTTCTTCACTGCGATCGCACACCTTCCCCTCGCGACCGCATAGAACATGTCCCAAGCCCAGCATCCTTCTCCTATGCGATCGCATATGTGCCTTCACGATCGCATAGGGCTTCTTGGCCAGTGATGTTTTTCCTCTACGCGATCGCATCATCTCGTCCGCGATCGCAATGCTTTAAATAACTGGGCAGAATATAAACTTCCAAAAACGAGGGTTAAGCCATTCTTAACATATTTTGACTTCTAGAGCTCGATTTTTGGCGATTCTTGGAGGGTTTTTCACACAAATCGAATGGGTAAGTGTTCTTCCACTAGAATTAATTATATTTCACGAATTAGTTCTTGTTTTTATCATTTAATTTGTGTTTTGGGTTGAGGAAATTGTGGGTTTTGAAAGAGAACTTCTAAGATGTAAAATCATGATTTAAAAAACCAAATGACATCGGAATTTGATAAATTTAGTATGGGTGAACTCGTATCGGAATGGGTAATCGGATTTTGTAAAATTTGTAGGGTTCCAAGGTGCGGGCCCGAGGGTCGACTTTTGGGTTGATTTTTATAATTTTGTAAGAATGAAACTTTATTATTCGGAATAGTTCCTTATACGTTTTATGTGTATTTTTGAAGTTGTTTTAGTTGATTTTGAGCCGGCCGGAGGTCTTTTCGCCCGAGAAATCCATTTTCGAGTACCGGGTTGTCGTCTTTGAGGTAAGTATCTTGCATAACCTTGTGTGGAGGAACTACCCTTAGGATTGAGTCTTTTTTGTTGGTTGTTGCCCGTGTGTGCGAGGTGACGGGTGTGTACACAGACTTATTTGCAAATAGGTTGGCATTTTAGGATCCGTTGGTTCTTGTAGCACTTGTGTATGAATTGTAATTGTTACATTTGAGTCCTTAATTGCTAACTTCATTCTTTCCTACTTAAATTAGAATTTCTTGCTTTTGGATTCCTTCGTTGACTATTTGATCTTAATTGACTTAACTGATTATTTTACCTCTCCTATCATCATGCTATATTTTCTTCCTATACTGCCTAATTGACTATAATTAATGTCATCTAGCCCTATAGTTGTTTATCCGTAGTTGGGACATCCGTTCTTGAGTGTCAAGCATGCCAGTGAGTCTTACATTGTGAATTATATGATTTTCTCCTTAAGTGCTACTTAGGTCTAGTTGATAAATATTTATGTCGTTGATATTTCCTTGAAGTTGCCTATTATTGGGCCTTTGTTTAAGATGAGTTTTATTCCGTGAAGTTAGCTGTTTAGGTGTGATTGGTTATAGTTGTTTCCTTTGCCGGGATCGTGTGGTTTCTCTTATTATTCGTGCTGTTGATGATGTTGTTTTCCTTATTGACTCCCTTGCCGGGATGTTATGGTTTCTATTACTGTTTATACTGCTAATGAAATTGTTTGTATTGTTGACTCCCTTGCCGTGATGTTGTGATTTATGGTTCATATTGTTGATTTTCCTTGCCAAACTGTTATTTTTGATATTGTTTGGGTGAGGAAGAGTGTAAAGCACAAAGGGTGATGTCGTATATTTATTTATTCATTTATGGTGAGGATGAAGTGTAAAAGTACGAAGGGTGATGTCGTTCCATGTTATGATATTAAAGCACGAAGGATAATGCATTGCCGTTTCCATTTATTTATTGTGAGGATGAGAGTAAAAGCACGAAGGGTGATGATGTGCACTTGTTTTGGTGAGGATGAGAGTAAAGCACGAAGGGTGATGTTGTGCCCTTGTTTTGGTGAGGATGAGAGTAAAAGCACGAAGGGTGATGCCATGCACTTATTTTGGTGAGGATGAGAGTAAAAGTACGAAGGGTGATGCCGTGCACTGGTTTTGGTAAGGATGAGAGTAAAAGCACGAAGGGTGATGCCGTGCACTTGTCTTTGCATTATTATTCCGTTGTTTCAATTTAAATATTCCACTGATCTCTTACTGCATTTATTGACAAGACTTGATGTTCTTCATGTACTGTATGACAAGTTTTGAGTTACGGACTGAGTTCCGTGAGATTTATCTTGAGGAAATTACGATTACGAGATTTTATTGGAAAGTATTATTGAAAAAGTAATGGTTTCTAAACGATTATATTTGAATGAATTTTACCTCGAAAATACATTTGAAAAGCATCTGTCTTGCATAAAATGATATTTGGAAGTCACTTATTTGGGAAAACATCGTTGAAAATTTCGTATTTTGAAAGAAACTACGTTTTCGGTATTTCACTCTATTAAATATATTTTATGTATACATTTGGAGAAAGTATGTTTTCAAAGGAGGGCTTTCTATACTAAAATGAGGATATTTGCAAAGTTTTTCATATAAACCGATGTTTAAAGGCTTTCACCAGTGTATGGATATTAAAGGCTAAGGTTCAATGTGAACAGACAGACGTAGAGTTGAGTTATTGGAGTTCTCTATTGCATTGTGTTTTCTCCCGGTTTAGCTTGTTTTGTTGTCCATCCTTGTGTGCATTTTTATGATGTTTCGTGGTTTATTTCTGTAATTTCCTTCTGCATTATATTTGTCATTATTGTAAATTGCTCCGGAAATTTGTAGATAGATGTAGTGTTCGGTTATTTCTATATTCATAGCAGTTATTTTGTAGACCAGTGGTGTCATGACTAGTCCTTGTCACTACTCCACCGAGGTTAGTCTTGATACTTACTGGGCACCGCTGTGGTGTGCTCATACTACACTTCTGCACATTTTTGTGTGCAGATCCAGGTATTTATCGTTAGTAGTTGTGTGGATGATTTCCGAGGAGACTCAAGGTAACCTGTTGCTGCGTTCGCAGGCTTCGAAGTCAACGTCTTTGTACTTACTATTCATACACTGTTATATTTATTTCCAAACAGTTGTATTTAGAAGTTGTAGAAGATTCGTAGAGCTTATGACTTGTATTACCGGTTTTTGGAAAGATTTGTAAATTTTGTCAAGATTCTATATCGAGACTGTTAGTTTCCTTTATTCATTGTTGTTATTCAGTAACTGTTAGGTTTACCTAGTCCTTAAGACTAGGTGTCATCACGATATCCAACGGGTGGAAATTTGGGTCGTGACAAGTTGGTAACATAGCTCTAGGTTCATCGGTGTTACGAGTCATAAGCGAGTTTATTGATCTTGAAGTTTGAAATTATCGTTCCATTCTCTCACCGATGGTGAGGACACGAACGATGGTTCCTGATGATGTTACCCCGAAGTAAATGTCGCAATGGTCAGAGACAGAGGCCGACGAGGAGCACGTGCCGCAGTTAAGATGCCTACTAGAGCAGCCATTGAGAAGCTACAGTAGTTCCAGTATGGGGACAGGTACTGGGGGTGCTTGTTGCTACCCCGGACTTCAGGAGGCCTGGGCATAGTTTTGAGTATAATTGGTACGTTGACTCAGGCAGGGTTGATTCTAGTGCACCCGTTGCTTCACAGATAAGGGGAGGAGTTCAGATTCCCACCGTCTACACTCCAAACCAGCGAGATCATATTGGTCAGGTTCCAGATGTCATGGCAGCACGATATGTGGTTTTAGTTCAGCCCGTGGTTAGGGCAGCAACATCGGAGGAAGAGCACCTTGGAATTTAGAGGTACTGGAAGTACCACCCTCCTATCTTTCAATGTATGGGCGACAGATGGTGCCCAGGGTTTCCTGGAGGAGTGTCACTATATTCTTCGTACTTCGGGTGTTGTGGAGACGAGCGGGATAGTTTTTGTCACGTCTCAGGTTCAGAGTAGTGGGTTGATCAGTGGTGGCGGCATATGAGTTGGGGTAACCTGGCCGAGTTAGCTTCACTAGCATGGATTCAGTTTTCGGAGATGTTTTGAGGGAGGTTGCACCTCAGTTCCTTAGGAATGTTCGGCGCACGGAGTTTGGGCAGTTGTGTTAGGGCGCTACGTCACTATTGGAGTATGCCGTTAGATTTAGTGAGTTGGCCATACATACACCTTGTTTGGTTGCTATATCTAGAAGATGAGTCTGTAGAGTCATTGGGAGATTCAGGCATGATATTCGGTTCAGCGGGACTCGAGAGTTAGAGTAGGATGCCTCGTTTCAGGAGGTAGTAGTGATCGCTCGCCGGTTTGAGAACATGTGGGACCGGGAGTGAGAGGATAGACAAGATCAGGAGAGAGAGTTCAGGGAGGCGAGGAGGCCTCGTAGACCGGAGGGATCTACTGGTCCTTATTATGGAGGCAGGGTGCGATATGATGGAGGTTTTGTGGATCGGCCAGTTCAACTTTCATCACCAGCTTCGCATGGGGGTTTTCAGGTACTCATGGGTCTCAGAGGATTCTTATTGTATGTTTTAAATAGCCACATCGGCAGAGAGGTTGTTTTGAGTGTGGAGATGTGAGTCACAAGGTGAGAGATTGTTCCAGGATTCAGGCAGGTGTGTTATAGCAGAGTATTCAGGTGAGTAGAGGGCGCCCAAGAGAGGGGGACCCATTTATGTGTTCCATATAGTAACCTAGAGGCCGTTATGCTAAATATCTTCACCCATGTATGTTTTGATGTGTTACAGAGGAGCACTAGTTGTATTTCACTATAGTTCTGTTGGTCAGGACGAGTTTCCCTTGTTTGTTGTTTCATTTATGGGTGAGTTTCATGTTTTGCAATCTATTTTGTGATTGCTCATGTTGGGGGATTCTATGAGTAGTAGCCGTGTCTATCGTTGTTTATTTCCTTCTTGATAGTAGTGAAACTGGAAGTGAGTCCTTGTTGTTCTTCGTGGTAAGCTTTATGTGATTTTCCTGAGTATTTTGTTTACGAGTTGTGATTTGATACTCCATCGAGGTATGAGTTTAGCTAACGTTATGATTTTATCAGCTGAGATGAATTGGTGGAGGAATTTTTGTTGATATGATATATTTTCGGTGTGTGATTCAGAGTTGAGGATGAGGTCCTCGTGATATTTGTGATTCGATATGTTTGGACCGGGCTGAGTACCGCGGTTGAAATTTTATCAGGATAAAATCCTTGTGATTTGTTCATATGCTTTGCTTCTTCCTTGTTATATTACTTTTGGTAAGTCAGTATTGATAGAGAGTTGTGCCTATGGGCTTGTTTGATAGTTCCCTTATATGTTTCTAAATTCATATTTAGTCATTTTGTTATGTGATTATTTAGTTGTGGCTTGGTGACTCAGGTGTTTAATAAAGAGGTCTTCGTGTTTATCACATCATTACCAATATTATGGAGCTTGGAAACAGAGTTCTTTTAGATGTGGGGCTAACTGCCAATGTTGAGTTGATTTCGGGCAGCTATCGTGATCAAAAGTGTTATTTGAGCATATGTATGACGTGTTATGTTGTGTGGTCGTGCCTTGTGGGTGTAGTCATGAGTTGATGCAGCTGGTTGAGGCTAATGCCGGATATGGATTCAGAATCAGATCTTTTGTAAATGAGTAGAGGGTGAGAAGTAGAGGTATGAGGCTTATCGGTGGTGATGTGAAGGCTATATTGCGGTTGTGATTGTTTCATCAGGCTTATGTGGGTTGGGGTGACGTGGGATCACCTGCGGTTATGTGTTGGAAGTATACAATCAGTAATTGGATGAGTTCAAGGTGAATCTTGGCACGTTCGAGGACGAACGTTTGTTTAAGAGGGGAGATTGTGATGACCCAAAAGGTCATCCTATATATTTCTAGCTAATTATGTGTTCTAAGGTCGTGAAAACCTCCTTTTGTCTCACCTCGATTTGCGTGCATAGCCCAGGAAACCTTTATGTGAAAAACTGATAAAAATGATAATTTTGTATTAGAAATTTGAATAAAGTTGACTTCGGTCAACATTTTTGGTAAACGGACCCGGACCCGCGATTTGACGGTCTGTGATGACCCAAAAGGTCATCTTATGTAATTTAAGCTATATCTATGTTTCGAGACTCCGAGAGCCTCCGTTAGTCTCACCTCGATATGCATGCGCAACCCGGGCGTGTAGCCGGGAAGCTATTATGTGAAAACTTGATAAAAATGAGTTTTGATAATTAATAAATGAATATAGTTAACTTTGGTCAACAGTTTTGGCAAACAGACCCGGACCCGTGATGTGACGGTCCCGGAGGGTCCGTAGGAAAATATGGGACTTGGGCATATGCTCGGAATCGAATTCCGAGGTCCCAAGCCCGAGAAATGAATTTTTAAAGAAAATTATTTTCTGAAAATAATAAAGGATTTTGAAAATGAATAATTATGTGAAAACCATGTTACCGGGACCGTATTATGGTTCCGGAGCTCGGAACAGGTTTATTATATGTTATGTGACTTGTCTGTGAAATTTGGTGTAAAACGGACTTGAAATGACGTGATTCGGATTAAAAATGGGAAATTTAGAAGTTTATGAAGTTTAAGAAATTTCTAAGAGTTTTGAGGTTTAATTCCGTGTTTTTGATGATATTTTGATGATTTAAAAGCTTGAACAAGTCCGTAGGATGTATTGGGAGACGTGTGTGTTTTTGGTTTTGAGACCCGAGGGCTCGGGTGAGTTTCGGGTGGCTAACGGGATGGTTTCAAGTTAGAAAATCTGGTGTAGGCTCAGTTTTCTGGTGTCTGGTGCGGGCTTCAGTGTCATCGCACACGAAGCCCTGCGATCGCATAGGCTTAAGGGGAGGGGTGGTCAGATTGCTCTATGCGATCGCATAACCCTGTCCGCGATCGCATAGTGTATTAAGTGGGTAAGGGCAGCTGGAGGGAAATACTCAGTGCGATCGCATACATAGACCCGCGATCGTAGAGCTTTTCAGTCACTCCTCTATGTGATCGCATTCCTGCCTCCGCGATCGCATAGGCTAATTTTGCCCAGCTATTTTATTAACTCCAAAACAGACTTCATTACGGGAATTCTTCAAAATTCAGCCTCTCCTCCATCCCCAACCTCCATTAGCGAGCCTTGAGTCCATTTTACTCCATTGCTACTCGGGTAAGCTTCGTAACCTCGTTCTCTTTCATTATCCATCACTAATCACTAGAAACCTAGGCTTAAACTCATGAAGTCAATTAGAAAATTGG